>QNUK01000123.1:0-127500 GCA_013621035.1 Clarias magur
AAAGCCGATGTAGCTGATTAACAATGGTGTGACGTGTCCTGATCATTTAGATCGCATAACAATTCGAAACAACATGAAACCTCCATAAATGCTTGTTGGGAATGCCAAATAAAATAGAGTTACGGTGGTCCATGTGAGATGTAACGAGAGCATTGACCAAGGCTTCAGTGCTCGCATGGGAGAGACACCGACGTAACCATGCGATGCTACGCAGGTGAAGATATACACGTACTGAGTGAGAGTATCTGTGCCTCCTGTAGCTTTATGTTATTTCCAGACTGGATGACAGGTGAGGAACCTGATGTGGTCTAATATTGTTGTAGAGCATCCTCCTGAAACTTTGACATGCCGTGCATTCCAGCTGTAAAAAATAAAGTGTTTATTTGAGTTTTCTTTGATCAAACAAACTACAGAATGAGCAATTACCGGTGACAACATAACACGGTGACTCCTAGGTGTAGCTGAACCCTGAGCCAGAGAAGCGTCTTATCACCTTTTTACTTTTTCAGGAACATTGTAGATGTCAAATTAAAAGGTGAATCTGAAGAATGGTAAGAGTAAAAAGCAAGAACACACCAATTTAATGGAAAAAAAAGAGATGTATAATGTTTTTCTCATTTTTATCAAATACAATAGAGACCCATGTGACTGTCTAAAATGCTTAAAATGTGAATTTTGCATAAAAATTTAAATCTTTTTAATGACTTTACTGACAACAAAGAGCATTTGTTTTTCGTGAAGTCATTGAAGCTGGTTTCACATTGTATGACTTTATGTTACGTTTTGGTGCCACAGGCAGAAACTTTCACATTATAAAAGCTTTCTTGGGTTTAATTTGAACAGACAATATAAAATGCTAACTTATAGGTCATTTATTTCCCATGTAACCAGTAAGCCTATGTAACTAGGTAAGCTGTTATGAAGCTTATCTAAAAGGGGATTTATATGAACACAAAAGTCATACAAGAGATGCTGCTCAGTGCACCTCCAGGGTTATCAAGTGTTTCACAGATGAGTCCAGAACATCTCCAGAGGGTCCAACCATGAGATCTGACATCCCAAGCTTGCTCCTTTTGATGCCTGGGGCTGAACAACTCATGAGTTTCTCTTCTCGGCAATGCTGGAGATGGCTTTGGTGGTTTCTTTTTTAGACTCCTTAGTGAGTGTTCTTCAAATCCCTACTGGATGGAACCTCTCTCCAGCTGTTTCTGCGAAAAGTTCACCACACCAAGCTCAGCATCTTCCCAAAGAATTGCAAGTTCTATCATGTTAATTCAAGCAATCTCAATTAGGAAACAGACCTTCTGGTCCAGGACCTGCAGCATCTTCTAATCCCAGGTGAACAGTCTGATGAGCTTAGAATTGATCAATGGGCATATAGTGCATTATTGTGCATTCACCTTACAGTATTCCCATCACTGCTGCTAGACATTGCGTTACCAGGTTAGATGTGTCTTCCAGGCAATCAGAAGGTGTTCAGTGCTGCTGGGGATTGGCAGAAGAAGAAGTTTGGATCTTCACTATACCACAAGATGTTTAAGATTATATTTGAGGCAGCGTTATTTCCCGAAGGCTATTTTAGTTGCATGTTGGCACAATGAAGCTGCTGTCATATACAAAACAAAGCCTTAATGATGAGACTGTTTCACACGCTTTGTTCATACATGGCTATATCCAAGTCTTTGAATCTTGTCAAGTTGTACAGGGTTTCAAAATTAGTACACAAAAGAATTTATTCCTCATTGCTGCCTGTCCTTGTACACTTCTATCACTAAAAATGTTCACATAGAAAGCATTTGCTAGAGAGGATCTACAATCATTGACTGCTCCAGCCACACAGTGGAATTTTACCTTTTGCAGGTTACTGGGTTCAAAAAGGTCTGAGGCAAGTTTTTTTTCTTTTCCATTGTTCCCAATTCTGTTCCCAACAGTGCAATTTCAACATCTTGGTCAATCTTGGTCAATTAAAACACAAGCAATAATAATGTACAACATACTCTTATCGTCCAATTTGTTAGAAATATTCATGCAGTTAACCAATCAAAAATCATGAAGATACAGATTAAGAGGGTCAGTTTGTATGATGAAATCTCTACAGTTTTAATTGTGCCATAAATGTTGGTATCAGATCAGTTTGTTTGAGTACTGTGGTACCTCAGCATATGAACCACTTTAGGAATTAAAACAAGTTTGAAAAAAAATTGTTTGGGCATACGAAGCCTATTCGATATATTAATGCATATTCCGGTATATCACATGTCCTGGAGCCATGCAAACTTGTTTGTGTCAATGGAAAGCCAATCAAAGCAAGTTTATATTTATTTTTTGGGGCATTTTTTCTTGATATTTTGTTTTTTAAGATTCTTCTACGAGTCTCTATATAAGATTGCACCATGGGTCCCAAGAATGTTAGTAACAAGTAGCAAGACGAAAAGGGAGCCACTTTCAGTTTCATTTTTAAAGCAAGAGGAATCATAAATTAAAGTGACATTTAATGTCTTTTAATTTCATACTTCATTTACATGTCTTTTCTAAATGTTTTGATTGTTTTAATATGCAAAATGTATAGATTATAGTGCTGGAAATTGGTAATATTGGTAATATGTGTGGGTAGTTGGAATGGATTTTCTGCATTTACATTATTTACAGTGGTGGCTCAATTGGTTTACAGTGGTGGCTCAATTGGTTTACAGTGGTGGCTCAATTGGTTAAGGGTTACTGAGTTACTGATCGGAAGGTTAGGAGTTCGATCCCCAGCACCGCCAAGTTGACACTGTTGAGCCCTTGAGCAAGGCCCTTAACCCTATTTGCTCCAGGGGCGCTGTAAGCTGGCTGACCCTGTGCTCTGACCCCAGTTTCCTAACTGCAAAAAATAATTTCACTGTGCTGTAAAGTACATGTGACAAATAACTGAATATTATTATTATTTCCTATGGGAAAATGTGTTTCCTTATATGAAATTTCTCCTTAAGAACTTGCCTCCAGAACGGATAAAATTTGTACTGTATGCAGTGGTACCACTGTATTTAAGAAACTGCTGTTTTCCTGGGATTTTTACACTCACACACACTCACAAAACAGTATATAGAGATTAGATGGAATGGTGCAATAAACAAAAAACACTGGGTGGAAATAGACATGCCTTGCTAAAGCCCATATGTTTTTTGTGGTTAAACCCACAACTTAGTAAAACAATGCACTTTTCCTTTTTGAACATAGATCTAATCTTTAAAAGATATCTGCGGGTTAACTGCCAATGGTTTACCCTCAGTCACACCGATCAGACCTTCGTTCCACAAAGGCGGGAAGGAGGGGGTCTCGTCTCGCTCGACACTTCTTATGCTCTAGGGATTAAATGAGTAACAACAACGACCCCCGATTCTGCCTCTGGTTCCTTTCATACAGAACGCTGAAGCGGAACAACGGCACAGTACGCTCACTTTGAACCTGCTGTGAAAGGAGCTAAAGTTAGTAGCATAGGCTGACCAGCATGAAGTGATTACTTGATGAAAAAAAAATGTTTTTTTTTTAATTGTACAGTACATTAAAAAAAAAAAAAAAAAAAAAGCAATGTGTCTATGTGTATAAATGTTAGATTGTCCTGTACAGTATATAGACCACAATGTATGTTACTTCTTCCTTCTTCATTTATAAAAATAGACTGTATTGTATAAAGAGCTTGCTAATTCTGATGATAATCACAGACACACATGTGACGTAGGAGGCAGCGCTGCTGCTTGTGATTTTCGCTCTCGTGCGCAGGGACTTCACTCTGACTCCATCCCGCCGCGTGCGTTTCTGCCTGCGCTGTGAGGAAGGAGGGACTCGCCTTTACACGCGCGCACGCACACACGCACGCACACACCCAAGAGCAGCAACGAGCATGGAAGAGAAGTGTGAATTTTGGCTCTCGTCGTCATGAAGATGGCCGTGATAGCACTGGTGCTTTTGGGGCTTTTCAGCCAGAGCTGCATCCTCGCTTTGAAAGGTAGGGAAACTCGGCACGAGAGCAAAAAGCGCACAGCTGCTGGACATGTGACCCGTCCAGCTGTTCTCTTATGCTTTCATTTTGTGTCTAATTTTGGTTAATGGGTGGAGCACTCACTAAGCTGTACTAAGTTTTTTTTTTTTTTTTTAACCTCTTTCCAGGAACAGTTGTTTTATATTTAATTCTGAGCCATTGGCACTATAGATTGATGGGCTGTGAATATGGCTGTATAGATAAACCCTTGTGTTAAAGCTGCATATTTGATAAACAAACAATCTGTTTCATCTCCTAATGTCCTTCACCTCTGTTTCAAGTGTCGAAAGTTTGTGCAGGGTTTATGAAGCCTTTACCTTCGGGTGGATTTCAGTACAGAACAAAAAGCCCCAGTGGCAAATTAGCACAGGTGGACTGAAACCATGGTCCAGGGTTTTAATTTGATTCTGAACTTGGGTTACTCTCTGTCTGATGTTTCACATGGCGCCCATGTGGGTTTCCACCAGGTTCTCCAGCCAAAATATGCCTGTGCCATGTGTAAACTCTGAAAGCATATATGCAAGGTGTCCTGCGATGAACTGAATACCCACTCTGATGAAGTGCACTCATGTATCTGACTGAATATAATATCATGCCCTGATGTCACTAAGACCATAACAGCATGTCAAAGGTAAATCGTGCAGAGCTGCTTGAATGAGACTCGAATATACTGTAACAACAGCTAATGTCGGTTAGACAATATGATTTCAATAAATAATAAATAATTAACTAGTATGCATTGTGCCAATAAGGTTAATGTGAATTAAATCTTTCCATTCAAAGCGGTGCAATGAGATGCAATGGATGTAACTGTAATACTGTATTTTACTGATTTTAGGTGAACTTTCTCAGTACTATAAATTTATCATCGACTGTGCGGGTGAGTAGGTTTTGCAAATTTAATACACGTCCTTCAGGGGTATTTTTACTGTATGTGAACGTATTGAAAGTGAGACTTAATGAATCACACTGCAGATAGAAAATGAATCATTTGACATTGGGACTGCCCTGTATTCATCACTTTACAGTAAAAACATGTTGCATATTAGATATTTATTATGCAAACTGTACAAAATGGAAGTGGTATTTTGCTCATGAGGAAGGTCCACACCAATTTCCACACATGAACCTTTTATAAAAGTTTTTTTTTATTTTTTATATCGATTATAGTTAGAATTCACAAGATCAATTCCAAAAGATATTGCATGGAATAACAGACACAGAAATGTGGGGCCATTGGCAGATTTCATTCAAATGCACAAGTTATTTTTTCAACTCTCTCATGCATACAGTAATCATTTGTACTTTCACTCACAAAAACTCTCTCTCTCTCTCTCTCTCTCTCTCTCTCTCTCTCTCTCTCACCCACATACTATGTGCAGGAAAAGGTTGCCAGATCAGGGCAAAAAAATTCCACTATGAAGTGCTGAAAACCCACCCACGCGATAAAAAGCAAACCGAATAATAATATTTGTATTTGAATTCATGCTATAGCCCAATTACAAGTGCCATTCAAGTCAAACCGGACTTGTGTTGAAATTTCTTCTGAATGAAGACAAATAATCGATTGACATTTATAGAAGATTTCAAGCATAGTACGGTGAAGTAGAATATTTGAACGGTGCTATAAAGTTATGTTTTAAAGAAGGTAGTACGTCCGTGAAGGTCGATCGAGTGGAACACTTGATCTTTGAAAATCGTCTGATAACTTGTTGCCAGTTTGCAGAAGAGACGCATCTGTCATTGTGAACTGTTCACACAACACCACTTGCACATTACAAGAACTCACCGAGGAGTTACTGCCATATCACCCGTACAGTCTTGACCTCGCTCCAAGTCATTTCCACATGTTTGGTGATTAAGGAGTTCCTGGAAGGCCAGCGTTTCAGATGTGAAGCGGTCAGTCATCATGACTGATCATGACTCCGACATGCTGAGTAAACTTTGTATCTTGATGGTATCCAAAAACCAGCGAAAAACTAGGATAAATGCATTTGTGGATCAGATCAGGGGATTATATAGAGAAATAAAGGTTGGATTAACTTGAATGCCCCAGGTATATATGAATAAGCCTTTTTTTTTTTTTTTTTACCATATCATATTAAATTTTTTTTCAGGTACTATTATTCAAAGGAAGAAGGTACTGACCTTTTTCTTTTGAACAAAAGTGATAAAACAAAAAACAGACTGTGCTCATAGTGTATATATAAAAACATCACAAGTTAAAATAATCATTGTGCCTCATATTGCATTTTAATTATATATATATATATATATATATATATATATATATATATATATATATATATATATATATATTCTTTTTTTTTTTTTTTTTTTCAGTGACCAAACAGTTTGATTTTACTTAAAGGTTAGCATAAATAATGGGAGCACTAAAAAGCACAAGTTTAATAAATAATAAGAAATTATATTTAATAAGATCCATATTTGGTTACTTAAGCTTAGAATAAACTTTAAAATCATCCATATAAGAAATATAGATTCTTTTTATGCTTTTTTACTTTTAATTTTAATATCCCAAATTTATCCAAAAATATACATTTTCATTTAAGTCTTATATGCTGGAACTGTTTTTGAATAAGCTTATACAGCTTAAATAAGGAAGGATGGAGTAATATAATACAAGTGTGTATTTCAGTTTATTTAAATATTGTTAATGAATTGTTTCAATCAAATTTATTTATATATTCATTTATTTATGCATTTGTTTGTTTGTTGCTTCGCTGTTTTTTGTTGTTATTGTTTTTTTTTTGTCCTGCAATTCTGTGTCTTACTTATTGATATTTTTCTCCTAAGAACCTGAGAAAGGTTGTGGCCGAGAATCAGAGAGATTCTTTGAATACTGCATCCATGGATCTATAAAGAGGGGACGAAATAGACAGAAGAGACTCATAAAGAGCACCGCAGAGAAATATAGGAAAGGGAACAACGAGACCCAGGTGCCCGAGTGTAAAAGAGGGTGAGATTTATGGCGGACCTTTCTCTGAAAGCCGAGCATTAGTTAAAAGCCGAATAAATCGTGTTGTCTTATCTGGGGAAGCTGCATAATTCAAGCTTTTGTTCTTTGACTCAGAGAACAAAAGTGTTCGAAGATGCATTCTCCTCTGCATGACTGTCGTTGTTATGGGAGCGATTCAATGTCCTGGTTAAATATGGGGGTCGTCTGTCGAGTAAATGCCGGTGTTATGTTTCTCGAACCTAATGCACACCTGTATTCTTTGCTTTTATTTTATAACACGAAAATAAACAGGAGAAGTGCTTTCAGACGTTTCGCTTAATTTAACGATTAAATTATTTTTTTTTTTCCAACACACGGATGTTGTTTGCTCGAATCTGATCGTTCAACTCATTGGTGTCGCCCCCCATCGTTATTTTCCCATAACAGCAGACGACCCTTGGGCGAAATGGAAAGAGGTTGTCCAAGTGGAAAAAAAAAGATAGGACAGCTTGGTCCTGCCTCTATCATTTCTGGCCAAGCTTCTCCCACAGGTCAGGTCTGTCCAGTCTGCACAAGAATAACACTGCATGCTCAGCTACACTTTCATTAACCCATATGAACCCAGACACATACCAGGGCTGGAAATATCAGTAGCGTTTGTGTCCAGGCAGTTGGTATTTTATTTGTATGAGAACAAGATGTAAGAAGCAACTAATCCACTGAAACATTGTGCCATGTGGAAACCGTGCCTTTACTTTATTTACAAAGTGCTGTGTGTTTTTCACAGTCTTGAATGTTTGTTCAAATTTGCGGAGGTAAATCTTTTATTTGGTGCATACAGTATTTGAAGACGTTCAACATGATTCGCAATGTTTAACTGTATGTATCACTCAGCATCACTGCTGTTCTAACATTGGTTAATTCCACTGTCAGTCGCCAGCATGGGTGAAAGTAGGTCAGTACTAGAAAGAGCAGAGAGCAGCTGCCTGCCAACACCTACAGTACATTCTAAACCAGTCACAAAGGCACTTTCAGCAAAAAAAAACAAAAACAAACAAAAAAAAAAACACACTTGCTAACATTATTTTATCTTAAACAGCGCTTTGACTCCTTCGTAATTGCTTCTAAGTATTTTCGAATTGCCTCTAAATCGTTGAGTTCATGGCTACCATGAGCTACAAAGAGTTACAAAACTAACTTCTAACACTAAGCCTGAGTCCCAAATCCCTCTCTAAACCCTGATCAAGGGCACTATTTGTTCTTTGGAACAAGGGATTCTACATCCTAGCACACTAGATTTCCATTTAACGCTCTTTGAGATTCAATTCAAGTTAACTGATATTGTAAAGCGGAAGTGAGTGGGAATATAAAGTAAAGCTTGTAAAGACAGTCCACCACATCTATGGTTTATTGACCTCACCTTTTGGCTACCTATTACTGGTTAGAATTTACAACTAATTTCACCCTTGTTAACTGTCGGTGACCAGTCCTGCCAGTCATGGGAGGGTATGTGCTTTCAGAGCGATATAACAAATCATAATCTGTTGATAAAAAATGCTATTTTTTGAGCAAGGCATGCTGTTATACTGAATATCGGCACAGCTGTGATATCTTCCTATGACTACATCACAATGATGCTGATATTCAGTACAATATACAACACGCCCTCTAGTGTAATATTGCTTAATTATATAAGTTAGCTATCGCATTTTAGGCTAGCCAGTTTCTAGGCAACTAAAATATCAAACTGTTAAAGCTTTTACTTGGGCCTCTGAGTGGCGCAGTGCTCACCCTATCATCCGGAGATCACCAGTTCGAATCCCGGGTGATGCTGTAACCTCTCGCAGCCGGAGGTCTAGAGAGAGCTGATTGGCCGAGCTCTCTCAGAGGGGAGGGATGAGAGGTACTTAGTGCTCCCACATGAATCACGGTTCTACAGCCAGTCAGGGGCGTCTGTAAGCTCGCGCAACAGAAGGACGTAGTTCAGAGGAAACACGTGATAGTCTTCGGCCCTCCCGGCTGAGTGGTAGTGGCCTTAATGTGGAGCCCCCTAGTGACGGGGAGGAATTGGACACGACTAAATTAGGGAGAAAATCGGGGGGAAATCCCCCCCCTACCCAACCAAAAAAAAAGCTTTTACTTGATGGATTTGCTTATATATTCTTGAGTTGAGCCTTTCCTTAGGACCTTCCATTGACATCATTGTTACCGTAGCTGATTAACGAGATGTTAAACCTTAAAACCTAGCCCCAGCTACCAGAATGAAATATATATACATTTTCAAAAATATATAATCTAAGATTGTTTTGTTTTTTCCTGTTAAAACACATTTTCTTCTGTTAAAACGCATTTTCTTCCTCCCCTAGTGATGGGGAGGAATTGGACACGGTTAAATTAGGGAGAAAATCGGGGGAAAATCCGACCACTTTTCTTGTTGAATCTAAAAGGTTCCATTAAACCATTTCACAAATCCCCGCAGGAGGTCTCCATATAAATGCACTCATATTGAATATGAGTTTGATCTGTAGCTTTGTTAAGCAACACCGGTAGGAGCAGCAAATCATAATCCTACTACGTTGTACCACGACGCAGAGGTGTAGCTGGAAGAGATTTGAACTCCTACATCCTGCTGTGAGCTCAAAGTCGTTTTAATCATATGAACACTTTCATCATCTTTTAATAATCATTCCAGAAATAGCCTGATGAGTAAAGGGGGTCAGTGCAGTAGGAATGAAGAAACAATGAGCTTATGACTTTAAAGTACATGGAAAAAGATTGTTACAGGTTCTTGTCCTCCATCCCGATTAAAACCACGCCCCTGAGTGTTTCTGAATGTTGTGAGGGCAGTGAGTGTAACAAGAGGTGGGGCTAATATCTTGTACAGCGAAGTGAAAAGCAATTTACAGGGCAATTACATGCACATACACATTCACAGTTCCTGACAAATCTCATGCTGATGTAACAGCAACGCAATCACGCCGTTGCCTTTTCAGTATGTAGTTTTTTTTTTTTCTTTTTTTTTCTGAATGGCACTAAAGAGATGAAGCAATACCTTGTTGTGCTTTTCAGTGTGGCATTTTGGGTTTGTGTTACTAATAAAAATCAAATCAATTTTATATATATATATCCCCCTGGGTAAAGAATTTAAATACAATTTAAAAATAAAAAAAAAAACATATATTATGCTGACATGCTGACACAATAACATCTCAGCACAATAAATTATTTATATATAATAAATACAATAAATAATTGTAAAAATAAAATAATTTTTTTATTGTATTTTATTCTTTACCCAGGGGTATTATATATATATTTATTTTATTTTATTTTTTTATCCCCTGGCTAAAGAATAATATATATATAAAATATATATTATAACCCCGTGCCATATTCTGGCAAGGTGGCTTAGTGGTTAGCACTGTTGCCTTGCACCTCTGCACCTCCAGGGCCTGGGTACAATTTCCACCTTGGGATCTGTGGGTTTGCATCTTCTCCCTGAGTTTGGTGGTTTAATTTCTGGTTTTCAAAGACATGCAAATTAGGCTAATTGATGTTTTTGGACTTTTGGCTGCTCCCTCATCAAGGAGTGGCTACAGCATGTGAGCATTTGCTGGGAATTGGACCCTGGCCTTCCGCATGGAACACACCCATAGTGTATGAAAGCATTTGTGAATGTTGACCGGAGGTCCTACCACAGTCGTAAAAAAAAAAATTAATAATAGGAATGAATACAGTGGTCACCACTGGCCTCCACAGTCCCTAGTTACTCTTCGGATGACAGGTTCCTATGTGGATGGATGGCTTGATGGATATATAGTGTTTTAGCGTTTTGTTGAGCGGATCAGACTTGAAGTGCTGGATGTACTGTACTGTGCATTAGCCCTGCTGCGGTACATTTCACAGTGTAAGGTGAAAATTCACTATGCTGACTGCAAGCAACTGTCTGTTGGGCACACACATACTCACACACACACACACATATATTACAAGAAAACATCTTACTAGTAAGATAAGTCAGACCTCAACCGTTACAAGAGGAGGCATTTACGCAAGCAAATGTACAAGACTTGGGATGGTTAACCCCTGAGTTACCATAGTAACAGCACCATTATGTATGCAGATCATACCAAGACACTAGTATGCCAGTAAGAACTTAATTGAAAGCAATAATACAACATGTATTGTACCATGTTGAAAGCATTTGGGGGCGGGGCTGGCTTGTCATACAGAAAGATGGATATCAAGTCTAGTCTAAACACAAAGCATCCTTTTGGAGCAGTGATGTGAGAAATACAAGTGAGGAGCACTTAGACACACGCACTTCCTTTCCACGGGTGTACACTTTGCTCTAAATACAATGTTACCTAAATAAGATGCAGAAGATAACTTGAGCAAAGAATCTGGGTATTTCTGATGCATCTCTTTTGTCTTCTCTCTTTAATTGGATTGAGACAAGTCGCTCCTCGTCCTTCCATCCCAGTCAGCAACAACAAGTGAAGCCCCTTTCCATCCCCTTCCATCAGTGTCATGAGTAAAACACTGCCATTATGATTTTCAGCCATTTTCCATTGTGCTACTGGAATTGTTTTTGAGATAATACGTAATAGGTTCGAGGGCTAGGCTGGGGAGTGAGTGTGTATTTGTGTGTACCTGTGTGTACGTGTTTACCTGCACACACTCCCCCAGAGTGCTCATTACTCATGTTTAGAGCTGATATCCCAGTCTGAACACCTGCGCCAGGATGCTCCCAGGTGAACGCTACGGTACATTCGCTATGTAAGGAAGTTCTCCTCTAGAGCTTCTGCTCGCCTCTTATTTTGTGCACAGAACAGAGCAGCTTATACTTATACAGTTTGTGTTGCACTGGTATTCATAATGTGTATGTAAAGAAAAAAAGAAAAAAACAAGAATACACAAAAAGACAACCTATTATGTATAATTCAAAGTCATTATGAGACATTCATATGGATCTTCTGTGTATTTTTTGCCATTTTGTATTAGCTGAAGGTTTAGGGGCAGTGTTGGGTCAGGCAATTGAGGCTCTGGGTTTGCTGCTTGGAGAGTCAGAGGCTCATGCCCTGCCACCACCAGGACACCACAGTTGGGTCATTGGGCAGGACCCTTAACCATACAACCCAGCAACTGCATTCAGTGCCAGTCCCAGGCCTGGTTAGAAAACCAGAAGGCATCGGGCATAAAACCTGTGCCAGATCTTGCATATTAAATTGCCCGATGTAGCAATAACTAATGCAGCAGTCACCACTGCCGCCTTGCACCTCCAGGGTCCGGGGTCGATTCCCGGCCAGGTTGGATTCCCGTCTCTGTGTGCATGGAGTTTGCATGTTCTCCCTGTGCTTGGTGGGTTTCCTCCCGCAGTCCAAAGACATGCAGATTAGTCTATTTGGTGTTCCCAAATTGTCCATAATGTGTGAATGAGTGAGTGTATGTGTGTGTGTGCCCTGCGATGGATTGGCACCCAGTCCAGGGTGTATCCCGCCTCGTGCTGTAAGACTCCTGGGTTAGGCTCCAGGCCCCCCGAGACCCTGAATACAGGATAAAGCGTTATAGACGATGAGTGAGTGAGTGACTGAGCAACACCTAGGATAAAAGGAACAAAGCCCAAGTAAGAAAATAAATAAAAATAAATAAATCATGTGAGGGCTTAAATAAAGGTCAAAATCAATAATCAATTAGATTTTTCTCCTAATGTGACCTCATATAAAAAAATTTTTTAAAAAGCTAAATACTAGATTCAACTGTTTTTCCGATGGAGCATGGTGCCACATTTTCTGCACATGGACATTAAAGAGGTAGTGATAGTAAAATATGGATTACAACTTTTAAAACATGCAAATCCTTTAAATCCTACAAATCAGGGGACGGCGGACATGCACACAAAGCACTTAACCTGTATGCATTCAAGTAGAAAATGGAGAAGAAAAAAAAAAACAAGTGAACAGATGTGTTAGTCGTACATCCTGGGACCATCCTGTTAGATGGCAAGTCATTGTTTTATGCAAGTGTTTGGGAGTGTGTTTCTATGTTTCAAGGCTATTGCGCCCCAGCATGGATTTTCCTCCTCCTACATCCTCTCAGCTTCCACTTTCCCTATACTAACACACGCGCTTGCCCTGAGCCAGGCATGCTGACACAATAACATCTCAGCACAATCGCATTATCAGAGGACATTATGTCTTATTTGTGCAAGGTGATTTGATTATGTGTTTATTTATATATATTTATCTATTTTCTGCCCCGCTGTTTCTTTTAACGTCCTCTTCAGGGCCTTGCGGGAGACCCTTAGAGAGGCAGGTCCTCAAAATGGATCAAGGATTTTAAAATGCAAACTATCCCGCTGATACAAACCACAGCGGATCAAATTATTTTTCGATTCTTTATTCTGTTTGTTCAGGAGGTGCTGATGAGTTTTTCTCCAGCATCAGCTCAGACACTTGTGCTGGCTTTAATTCGATAATTGACTTCATAAGGTTAAACAGGTGAAATTGGTTATCTAACAAAGTTGATGTAGTCGTTGATACGGTGATGTTTTTGTGAGGAGATTTATTTAACCTTTATGGAACGAGCCTGGGGAGGGGTCCAAAACACTTCCAAGAGTTGTAGTCCTTATCTAGCTGCTCTGCCATGTCAACACTTGGAGAGATAATCGGCAAAGTGTTATACTGTTTAGTTGTCGCTGCAAGTGTCGGCTGACTGAGAGGCCTGGTCGTGGTGTCAGTTGAGGTGGCTTGTCTAGAAATCGCGTAGGAAGATTTATGACTCACCATGTACACAGTGTTCTGGCAGAGATAAGGCTGAGGATCCAAAAATTCTTTATGCACCCTATTTCGTTCTTTCTTTCTTTTTCATGCGCGAGGCTGACTTGAGTCGAGACAAGAAACCCAAAGGTGCTCTACTAGATTCAAAGCCGGTGACTTGCAAGGACACTGAAATACAATGAGCTAATTCTCATGTTCATGGGTCCAGTCTTAAGCTACGTTTACACTGTCAGTTAAATGTGACCCAATTCCGATTTTTTGCTCCTACGTGACACATATCGGATATTTTCTATGTCCATGTAAACAGGAAAAAAAAACCCCGCATGCATTCGGATATTTCGAGATCGGTTTCGGGCCTCCTTCATATGTGGAAATAAATCAGATATAAATCAGATATGTGCTAATGTGATTGTCGTGTAAACAGACAGGTCGGATTTTCTGAGGCATTGCGTCCTGTACGTCATTAAAACTGCGACTTCTTCGCGGTTTAATGACATAATCAGGCACATCCACGCGCTGCTCATCCCAAACAGATGCGCCAGTGTGCGGTAGCCCGCACCTGTTGCAAGCCACCAGAGAGCGACCGCGACACGTCTCGCACCCAGACATTCCACTGAATGGATGAGGACACAATAAATGAAGCATATGCGCAGGCTGCAATGATTTTCCTCCTTCTCCGTTTCGCGAACTTTGCATATATCGCAGAGCTAGCATCCAGCATATTTCGCCTTCGTCCATCTTGGCTAGTGTGTAGTGCAAGAACCTTGCGATGTTTCAGACGGTATGGCAAGTGTAAACACTTGAATCGGATATGGGTCATAGTTGAAAGAACGTGTAAACAGACGGTCAGAAAAATCAGATATAGGCAACAAGTCAGAATTGGGCATCGGGACCTGCAGTGTAAACGGGGCTTTAGATGACTATGTCACGTGGTGGATTATAAAATGCATATAAACCAATCAGCCACAACATTAACACCACTGAGAAATGACTTAAATAACCTTGATTATCAATTATATACCAGTACAATGGTGACAGGATCATGGGCACCCATGACTCATCTATGGATTCCCTTGTGGGAAATCAATCCTGCAGAAAAGCCAAAGTAGGATGAATTACTAAAGAAGTTTAATGTTGAGGCATCCTCAACCGCCGCTGCAGCTGATAGTTGACTTAATAAACTTTTTCTCGGTCGGCGATTGAAGATGTTTCCATTCCGTACTCGCAGGCTCGTAGTGATGAATCCGTGTCTCGTCCATCAGTAATGATCCTCTTTAAGAAACTTTCACCTCATATTTTGTTTACTGACTCTGTTGTTCACTGAGTTGTTTCGACTCCAGGTATACCCAATAAGGTGCATAGTGCCACCTACTGTATTGGAGTGAGTAGATGAGGGTCACGGGGATCCCCAATTCACAAGTCTACCCAGGTACTAATAAGTACTAATGTGAAAGCTGACCAGCATTGGGATTAGGAAATGGCAGAAGCTCCTATATATATGAAAGCTGGCGATAAGCCTTATTTTACCAACATTCAACAATTCCTTTTAACTTTTTTTTTTTTAATTGTTTTGTCCGTGACAAATTATGCTTTTGATAATACATGCAAAATATCATCATCCATCACACTATTCATAATAATTCCTGAAGCCCTTTATTACTAAGGATCAAGAACAACAGACACACACACACACACACACACACACACACACAACAACAGGATTATGATATCATCAATCTGTGTCCTGGACACAGCTGTGCATGAGCACACGGCGCGGATCTCAAGACACTCAGAAACACATTCCAATCTAGAGAAGATGAAACGCGTGTCGACAGTTTTGAGTTTATTCAGCACTGGGTTATTTAGGGATCTCCGAGTTTTGGAAATAAACAACAGTGAGACAATTCAAACTTTGGGTATGATTGTGTGGCACTGCACACACTGCTTCCTTTTGCTTTAGAGACTTTAACGTAATTATGGTAAACCATAAAACAACACACACTTCTCTACTGCGTGGCAGCAATAACTGTTTCTATTCCCAACCCCTCCCCTAAGCCCTGAATATGCAGCCATATTTTTTCCCCTTCAATATCGGCTACAAAAATATGAACTCTCAGCAGCCTGGTGTCATTCAAATAAGCATTTATTGTCATTATTTGGACTGCGAGGAAGATGACTCATTTTTGAAATGTCAGGTCTGGCGGCAACTGCGCTGCTCTATCCATCTTCTTATGATGCTTCATACTATCAAAACTATTGGGATTTATAGGGACAGGCGTAGAGAACCCGGTGTGGTCTTCTGCTGTTGTGACGCTTCTGACTCAGTGTTGGAGATGGTTTGTTGGCCACCATGGTAACAAAGAGGAATAGATTTTTTTGTTGTTGTTTTGTTTTTCTTGATTTCTTTCTAGACTCTATATATTGTTGTACATGAAACTCTTTTAGAATCAGTCATTTCTGGCACCAACAACTATGCCATGTTTAAAGATGACATTTTTTTCATTCTCATGTTTGCCCTACTGTATATCTTACCAATTCGATCCATTCCTGCCACATAAATAGGCTCTTTTCTGGATAATGAGGTAGTGAACCATTTATAGCATGGCTTGACATCTTTCAAGGTTGATGCCCATGGTAAGGGATAGTTCACATTTTATTCAAGTACATTACCGTAGGTCTTGGGTCACTAAAAAATTGTCCTGTTCTGTACACATACCGTGAAAAACTGTCACCCAGAACGTGGGTACAATGCAAGCAATGGGGGCCAATTTCAACAATCCTTGTTCCGTGCAAAGATGCATTCGGAAGTTCAGGTGAGACTCATATGAAGCTAATTCAAGTTAGTAACTTTCAAAGTTACAGTGTATTTAGCTTTCCTCGGAAATAGCTGTACGGTAAGTTGCAGTTAGCCGTATGACCATTCAGGGGAAAAACTTTGGAATGCAACTTTGCACAGAATGAGGGTTGTGCAATTTGGCCCTCCGATTATTTAAGTGTACTCGCATTCCTGGTGACAAACTTTACAGTCTGTGTCAGGAAAAAAAATTATACTGATCAGACCCTTGGCAATGCACTTATGGGCACCTGAATTTTGGATTAAGTCCAAAGGCTTCCTTTAAGAAGTGCCCAGTAGTATGGAGCAGAGGAAAACATAAAGCAACATGATTTATATTTTCCTTTATTCCTTTTTCACAACTGGCCCGCCCAGTGTGTTCTTTCTGATTACCATATTTAACAGAAGCTGCTTATTATAAGTCCCTTATGTTCTTTCCACACTAGATTGTGACAAAATGCACATGATGTTCAGATTCTGTTCAGCAGTGGGAAAAAAAAAATCACATAATCATAAAGTGTGTCTGCAATCTAAGCCCATACCACATGCTCACATTTTGTATGATGATTAAAGGAACTTTAGCGGGGTTTTCTCTCTCTCTCTCTCTCTTTTTCTTTATGTTCATTTTGGAAAGTGAAATGTTTTTTAGAAGGATTTCTTTTGGGGGGAATTAGGTTTCTTTGGAAGGCAGCATGGTGGCTTAGGGGTTAGCACCATCACCACACAACTCTAGGCTTGGAGGTTTAAATCTCCAGTCTGTGTTTGTGGGTTTCCTCCATGCAACCTGGTAGACTGATTAGTTATTTCAAACTGCCCATACTATATGATGGGGATGGCATCCAGTTCCAAGTTGTACCCTGCCTTGTGCCCCAACTTCCATGGGATAGGCTCCAGGCCCCTCCACAAACATATACACTTTAACCAGTCCGGTATGTCTCCAACATATGAATAAGCTCCGTTCAGAGTGTTTGTTCGTAAGTCCAGTTTGTTTGTAAGTCTAACAAACATTGTCCAGGTACTAGGACATTAACATAATCGGCTATACAAAATATAAAACTAACATGTTCAATGATCCTTGCTGATGGTTGAACGATTCATGCTAAAAGAACAAGCAACATCTGCCATATTCTCACCTCACTCCATTCTCTTAATTATTCACTTTTTGTCTACTTTGTTATTGCTTGAAATGTCTTAGCAGTACCAGCTTCATGGCCACTGCTTTTCCGCTTGCTTCTGGACATCCTGACTGGGATGTATGTATGCCAGACGTGTGACCTGTAGCTTCGAAAGTTCATATTTTGTATCATTATTCTTTTAATAAGCTACAGTGGCTGGAACCACGAAGGGCATAAACCACATAGATTTCACAAAAAGAAATCTTGCCTCAGTTTGCATCTCTGTTTCCTTTTCTCAGCACCTCATCAAGACTGCTGATCATTAATGTGCACATGGCAGAAGACTCAGTCTGGACCTCGACACAACCTTCTTGGCCAAAGCTCCCAGCACTGTCCTCATTTCCTGTAGAGGTTGAAGAGTGCAACCATCCTACTGCCAGTCATTACTACAGTACATTCAATCAAAGACAGCTCACTCTCTCCGAACTCTCTCCATCGAGAACACTCACAATAAATGCAGAAATACTACTCGCTGCTTTTCAGGCTACTTCTGCCAGACTTAATTATGGTGCTCAGGCTTCATTAAAAATTAATTAAACCTATTGTGTTCCATACAGTTCCTGGACATATGATCGATTCAGAATACTTCAATTAGGAAGCAGTTTCAAATGAATAAGGATGACCCTGTGATTTTATTTTTAGTGAGTTCGATCTAGACTAATAACCTCCATTCTATTTGAAATCATGCCGTCCTACTAACCGTAATGAAAGTTATCATTTTGACGGTTTTACGGGGCTGAGCATAGAATATCATGCTGTGTAGATACAATTAAAAAAAATGCGAACTGGAAAAGAAAACATAGCTGGTGACTACATAGTACAAATGTTCCATTTTAAAAATTAGGGCATCATTGTTATTTCATTGTTATTGCTAGAAACGTCTTAGCAGTCCCACTGCTTTTCTGCTCGCTTCTGGACGTCCTGACTGGGATTCATGCTGCACGCACATGACAATGTATGCCAGACAATATATTACACTGTACAAAACGACACATTTGTTATTTCTCATATCCTCATTTACTTAAGGATTGAAAATAACAGTTTTTTTTTTCTTTTTCCATTATAGCAAAATCATCAGCAAGGTGCTTTAATCCTCTAATACAACAAATTACATGGTTTATTTATACAGAATAATAATGACGTTTCGTACATTTAATGAGTTTATAGTTATGGAACGATCACACTGAACATTTGTTTCTGTTATCAGCAGCAATAAACATCTGTTCCTTCACCAGACTTGTTTGGTCTCTCACTTAAATTAGACAAAAACAATAACAAGTTATGTTTTACGAAAACGAAATGTTTTGTCTGTCTCTCTCTCTTAAATAGACATAAACAGACTATTAGATTATTTAGGAATGTACTTCTGTGTATCAACAAATCAGCAACAAAATTTTATAAAATGTATGGAAAACATATCAAACAAGCGTATTATCTCTGAGTTTGCAATAAACTTGTATAAAGTTTGTTCATTTCCACCAGCTCAGCAGATAATAGCACGAGTTTCTTCATTCGGACGGAGGTTTCTGCACTTCTGTGCCTGGATGTGCATTTAAATCAGATTTGTGAATTAATTATTTGGCATAAAAAAATGTAAAAAAAAAAAAAAAAAAAAAAAAACAAGATGAAGGTTTTTTTTTTTTTTTTTTTTTACATGCTACGGTAGAGCTAGCCATTCATTGCTCTATCCATTCATCCATAATCCATCTATACTGTTAATCCTGTGTAAGGCTGCAGGGGGACTAGAGCCTGTCGCAGCAAATTTAGGGCTTACTGTAGGTAAGGGAGGGTACACCCTAGGTTCTAACCCATCACAGGGTACACATTCACACACCCAGTCATATACTCCCAGCAATTTGGAAATGCCAATTAGCGTCCGCTGCATGCCTTCGAACTGTGGGAGGAAACCAGAGTACCTGGGGGAAACCCACCAAGCACGGGGACAATTGGAATCCCCAGCCCAGGTGATGGTAGTGAAAACAAAGCCGTTGTTCCCCCTATGTAATGTGTTGTTGATTATAATCTGTTAAGATTACCAGCATAATATAATTGGATGGAGCAGAAATGTTTATCTGCAAACTGTCAAGGTCGTTTGGTTGGTTAGAGGGAAGACAAAAGCTAAGGTTTGCATTAGATGTTGCCGATTGTCATTAGATTAGTGTGTTGAACAACCTTAATCAAAAGATGTAGCTTCACAAGCTTTATTTTCAGAACACGTGCGAGGCTTCCAAGTCAAAACGAGACGTGTAATGGAATTTCTCGTGAATGAAATCTTGTGTAAATGTCCAGCTGAAGACTGTTTGGTGATGACAGTCCTGGCAGAGATGGCTAGCAACCGATTATGTCCAAGTTATGTCCGATCATGGCTCCAGCGTAAGGGGAAAAGTTTCTACATTGATTGTATTCAAGCACTAGTGAAACGCAGTAGTGTAGCAGGGGATTATGTGGAGAGATTAAGATAGTGTTTACTCTCATAACTGTGTTCTGTTTCTCTGCACAACCAAAAGTCCTGGTTAGACTTACTTACACTGCTAGGATGTATGTATACTCACTTCAGCATGAAAACAATATGCCTCTCTTCTGACAGCGACATGATAGCATCAACAATGGTGCGACTACTGACATCTTTAAAAGAAACATAACACTAGACGTTGCTGTCATCATTCAGTTAGAGTTTTAAGATAGCAACTGTTGAAGTCTGTATATGTTTGGGAACCCTTTGTGTGTGTGTGTGTGTGTGTGTGTGTGTGTGTGTGTGTGTGTGTGTGTGTGTATATATATGTATATATATATATATATATATATATATATATATATATATATATATACACACACTATATATGTGTGTGTGTGTGTGTGTGTGTGTGTGTGTGTGTGTTTAGACAGAAACATAAATAAATAGAAAGAAAGAAAGAAAGAAAGAAAGAAAGAAAGAAAGAAAGAAAAAATTAATTTACTCATTGTAATAATTGAAATAATTAAACACCATATTTCTCTGTACACTGCATGTGTTTCATCACATGTGCTATACATTGCAATTTCTTTACATGTGCTGGTGCCTGCGGTATGAGTTTGGATACATGATGTAGGTGTAGAAAGTCTCATTTCAGACGTTGCTTGTTCAGTAAATATATTTCTCATCATCGTTATGTTATTAATTATTCGGTGTTTCTTTTGTTCTTTGTTTGTTGCTGTCGTTTTGAGTGCTGGTTTTAATGGTGTTCTCCATTTTCAAATAATAATAAAATAATAATAATATATATATATATATATATATATATATATATTTTTTTTTTTTTCGGATGAGTGTTAGATCCCATCCCAAACAAGTAGCAGTTCTGTTTCAGTGAGAATGCGGTTCAACTCTGATTTGACCCTACTGCCGAAAGTGCTAAAAAATGTAACACCCTACATATTTTAGGTCACAGGAAGCTTTTCTCTTATTTATTTATTTATTTATTTATTTATTTATTGGCTTTGTTTATTTATTTATACATGTGAGCCGGCTAAATTGACATGTAAAATAGGAAAGGCAACAGTAGAGGTCAGAGCTGGAGGGGTAACAACTGATGTGATTTGATTGATCTGAATATAAAGTACTTTTGCAATTGTAACCTTGCTCCCTTCTAAAAGCCATCTATTTCATTTCAGGCAAAGTCAAAACATTTGAATTGAACATTTCATTTGAATTGTTTTATTAAATGTTACTTAACAGTACTCATTATTTCAACTCCTGCTTTCTGTTTCACCCAAATGAGGATGGGTTCCCTGTTGAGTACGGGTTCCTGTCACGGTTTCTTCCTACTGCCAACTCAGGGAGTTTTTCCTTGGGACTGTCTGACTGTTTTTTGTTTCACACACATTCACATTTCATACAAACTTCGATAATTCTTTTGATTGTGCAAAGCTGCTTTGCGACAATGACAATTGTTAAAAGTGATATACAAATAAAATTGAATTGAATTGAATTTACTCAATATTAAATATTATCCCGACACTAGCCTGACACTCAGATTATTTATCCCGTGGGCTACTTTCCCAACTGCTAATTAATCAAATTGTTTTATTTATTTATAGAATTTTTTAAAAATTAATTCCCCCAATTTTCTCCCCTAATTTAATCGTGTCCGATTCCTCCCCGTCACTAGGGGGCTCCCACATTAAGGCTACTACTACCACTCAGCCGGGAGGGCCGAAGACTATCACGTGTTTCCTCCGAACCATGTGACGCCAGCCGACCGCATCCTTTCGAACTGCTCGCTCGTGCACCGTTGGGGGCGGAGTCACGCACTCGGAGGACAGCGCTATCCGCTCTTTCCGCTTGCGTGAGCTCACAGACGCCCCTGATTGGCTATAGAGCCGTGATTAATGTCGGAGCACTATGTACCTCTCATCCCTCCCCTCTGAGAGAGCTCGGCCAATCAGCTCTCTCTAGACCTCCGGCTGCGAGAGGTTACAGCACCACCCGGGATTCGAACAGGCGATCTCCGGATGATAGGATTAATCAAATTCTTAAGAGACAACATTAAGATTTAGGGGACTTTTTTTGTCCCAAAATATGCATTGTGCTTGTTTAACTTCAGTATCAAATGTACATTTATAGATGATGAGTCTCACTGCATTGTTTTTTTTTTTTCGTTTAAAAATCTCCTACTTTAAGAAGCTTCCAATCTTATATGATTTCACCAAAAACATGACAGTAAACCCCCACATTTCATAGCCACACATGATAAGTATGGTAATCACATCCAAATCATGCCGCTTCTTTCTAAAACATGATCAGTAAAGAAAACTACAGTATACCAGCTGGACAACATCATGTTGCCAACAAATGAACTAAAACCATTCAGACACTTGAAGAGCTATTGTATAAAACCAGAAAAAGGGGACTTGTAATTTAGGCGTTTGGCAGACACCCTTATACACAGCAACTTACATTTTTATCTCATTATACATCCGAGTCGAGAGCCTTGCTCAAGAGCCCAACAGTGGTAACTCGGTGGTTTGAACCCGGGACCTTCCGAACCATAGTCGAATGCCTTAACCACTGAGCTACCCCTGTTCACCCCTGTTGAGTCATGTGGTGCAGGGTTGTCATCAAATGCAGTACCGACTGTTTGTTTGTTTTTTTGTTTTTTTGTAAATGCTTTACAATTTCTTCTGACCCTTTTTAATAAATAAATAACTTAATATTACATTATAATATTTATGCCTTTTAACACCCTTGTGACTCAAAGAAACCATGCAGAAAGAATTATCTAGTAGTAGGTTGTGCCTTCCCGACCTCCCCTCAGGAAAAAAAAATAAAATAAAAATTGCCTTTCAGTTCTTTAAAAAAGAAATACCGGAATGGATTTTGGAATGGATCTCATTTTGCGTTGGAACCCTTCAAATGCTGTCTTGACTTTGCTTCCTCATTAGGAACACATTTGAGTCAGATCTGAGGATTGATTCTCCAGCAAACAATCAATAATGTAAACGACCCAGCTTTGAACTTACCTCGAAAATCCCTAGAAACCCTAGAAAATCAAGGGTATTGTAACAGGGGAAATGTGGAGGTGGAGTTACATGTGCGATAAGAGAAATCATTATATATAATATATTCACCATATATATATATATATATATATATATATGGTTTATATAATGCCAAATATAAACCAACAATCTAAAAAAAAAAAAAAACATGGACAAGCAGTCAGATTTAAAATTAATTGATTAATTAAGTAATTAATTAATTAATAACTCTGATGAAGTTTCCTGAGTGCTGTATGAGGATGACCTATTCGTACATCTTACAGCTATTCGTTAGTATTTATCTTGGCCAGGGTCGTGGTGGATGCAGAGCTGGGACTCACTCCAGCTACAGTAAGACTCCAGTCTGTCACAGGTGAAATTATTCAGCATTAAATGTCGTTTACAAATTCAGACAACACAGAAATACAAGTAAGTAATCAATAAAACGTTGTGTTCACGGCAAATATTACAGTATTATGGAGTGATTAACACACACACACACACACACACACACACACACACACACACACACACACACACACACGCATGTGCTTGCACACACACAGAAAAGAAGTAAGCAACATTATACGGCCATACTGAAGAATGATCTGTCTGCCTGTGTTTCAGCCATCCAGGCACGTCCATCTTTTATTATTGTTAATGAAATTTTTCCTCCATCAGCGGCGGCCCCTTTTATTATATTACTGCCACTCTCGATCCATTCTGCTTTTGAGATGGCATTGACTTCCATTTTTTAATATCCACAATTATTTCAGCATTATAGGAAACATTATTTTGCGGCACTGCAACAGATCATCAATCTTTCCACCTGCTGTATATTTGTTAGTTGGGAAGAAGCTCAAGCATTCAAAAAAAAAAAATATATATATATATATATATATGGATATATGAAATCCTTTTGATTTGACATATAAGTAGCAAATAAACCTTTCTTCAACTCAGATTGGTGATTATTATTAATATATGTGCCAGTGCGTTATAGCATCCTGTAATGCAGACAGTATTTAAGGTGGCTTCCAGGTAGTGAATCAGTTTTAGACAGAATAATCTATTATTTTTACAGGCTAAGCAGGTAAGATTGTGCAAGAGTTTAGCCGATATATTGAGCCTTTAGAGTTAAAAATGCGCTTTTATATTCTCTCATTAAACACTGTTTTAGGCTGAGACACGAATGCACCGCCGTCTTCACTTCTTCATCAGAAGTGAATCTTCGTCCTCATAGTTCTGCTTTCAGGGGACCAAGCAGGTGAAAGTCTGATGGAGAGAGATCAGGACTATAAGGTCGATGATTTACTCTCTGGCTCATAGTTATTAAGCCATGTCTCGTCATCAGTAATTATTCTCTTCAAAAGAAACTTTCACCTTACGTAGAGTATCTCTGCGGAAATCCAAATGCTTCTGTTTACTATCTTCGGAGCTCGTTCAGTGAGTTGCTCCAGCTCCAGCTCCAGGTATACCCTGCGACCGTAAAAAAAACGAATCACTGCACTCTTCTTTCGTGCAAATGAACTGATGCAACACGTTCACACCTGCCAAGCAGTGACTGGGGAGAAAATAGGCTTGAATGCAAAGAGCTGTGATAAGACAGTGTGGCCAACAGAAGTTTTAATATAACTGGAGTGCAGATAAGTTTTGACTCACCCTCGTAAAATGACCTATAAAAGTAGCAAATGTAAAAAAATGTATCCCTTGTAGGAAGAGAAAAGTTGCACTTACACTTAGGAGTTGCACTGCCTCTAAAATGGTACAAGTCGTTTTATGTAGGTTGAAATATCGTCCGACCTAAAGCACAACTTGGGACCATATTGTTTCTGAACATTAAAATGGCGTTCATGATAGATAATGGTAAATGTATAAACAACGCACAGCTGTGGCGCAAATCCAACCTCCAAACAAAAAATATGAACATTTGATTGTGCCATTTAAGCCACTTAATGTGTTCAACCATATACATCTTTAGAACAGAGATTAGAAATCTTCAGTATGGTGGAGAACATGACAAATGGTTGTGTGTATTATTGTAGCATTATGTCTGTTTATTTTCTTTCAGAAATATTACTATATTTCCAAAATCAGTGCTAGTACAATAGCATGAGGAAGAGGTTTCGAAGTATCGATTTAACCATGAAAAAAAAAAAACATAAGTAAAAAAAAATAATAATAAATAAATAAATAAATAAATAAATAATCACATTTGAGGATCCTTATGATCAAAGTTAGCTGGTTGTAGTACAATACATGCCTCTGAGGTCACCAGCGTCTCGTAGTATCTTGTAGAGCACCTCTCCATCCTTAAACACATGCAATTGCCACAAAAAAAAAAAAACTTGGTATGTTGTACATGAATATGGAATTAAGAGTAATGGAATTTTCCATGAAAGTAAAAAAAATAATAATAATTGTATGGTAAGCTATAGAACATACCATAATACAACACAGTAGGCATGTACAAGCTTGGCACAGGTTTTCCTTGTCTGACGCAACCCTCCCGTTTTATCCAAGGGCCGGCACTGCATCCATACTGTACACTGGCTGGGAATCGAACCCGGGCCTTCCGCATGGGAGGCGAAACACCAGTGCCCCAATGGTGTAGTGAATACCACGTCCGTACCACAGTACAGTAGCCACCAACGTTAACACATATTTAATATGTGTATGAGTTTGTACGTACTTTATCACATTAGATATACTATACATTAGTACATACTGTAAGTCTGGTACGCAATAATACAAGCAGCACCATATTTGCTCAACTTTGGGAGCCTCTGTGGTACCTACAGTAATAAGTACCATATTCACCAAAGTCTGATGGTTTTTCGGCTGCTTGCGTCCAGGAGTCGGCACAGTGGATCATCAATCCGTACAACAAATTGGCACGGGTTTTACACTGGGTGCCCTTCCTGACGCAACCCTCCCATTTTATCCGGGCTTGGGACTGCAGACATGCAATGGCTGGGTAATATGGCGTGTGGCAACCCACCGACAGCGGGGCTCGATCCCGGATGCCCAAACCAAAAACCTATAGCCTTGGCCACCTGAGCTATTACTTCCAAAATATTAATCAAAGTATTGTGTATTAACCTTTTAATGATACCATAAGAGGTAAAATGGCACTACGCATATTACTGTATAGTAAAGATTACCAGTATGGAACTTAAACATGTACAGTACAGGTATAATATTTTTGACAGTGTCCTGGTAGATGTTCCATAGTACCATACTACAGCACTTAGCTGAACCATGTACCATAGTGTAGTACATTTACTGTACAATATGAGCAATTAAGTACCATGGTACTGTGAATGATACCACTGGACTACGACAGTTAAATTATAATGGGAAATATTAACAGTGTGAATGAGATGATGTCATGCATTGAAATAAATATCTAATAGACGGCCAGTATATTCCTAATATATCACCACATGGATGCCTCCTAGCTATGATTATCGCCTTAATAAATGCAAATTTGGTAGAACCGAGGCTTCCACCCTCATTATTCAGCAGCTTATAAAACAACACTTGATTCAACACTTCCTATTATGCAGGTCGGATTTTATTCTTTTTTTAAATAAGTGTTATTAGTCGATTTAATGAAGCCACACGATAGAGGTCATGAAATTGTAATGTGTGCACTCGTTTGCAATCCTTTCAGCACCTTTTAAGCGTTTGAAAAACATTTTCTGAGTGTTACAGGATAATACTACCGATTCAGTCATTAATATTCATTCATATTTATGTATTTGAATGGCAATGCATATGCACAAAGTGCTGCACGCCTGAGCTGATATCAGTCATTCATCTTCTGTCCTGGGCAAGAGGTGGGGAACACCCTGGACAGGGGGCCAATCCATCGCAGGGCACACACACACACACACACACACACACACACACAAACACATATTACATGCAATTTGGGAATTCCAATTAACCTCATGCTTGTTTTTGCACTCTGGGAGAAAACTGGAGTACCCGGAGGAAACCCCACCTCCATGCACTGGGAGAACGTGCAAACTCCACGCACACAGACCACGAGGCAGGAATCAACCCATCGACCCTGGGGGTGCGAGGCGACAGTGCTGACCACCACACCACCCTTCCACCTTTAAGCTAATATTGCGCAATAGATTTTAAGCTTAGGATCATACAGAATGTAATGGAGACAAGGTTCAGTGTAATCATACCGACTTAACTATAGTCAAAACTACAACAAATATCTACGATGTGCCACTGCATTACTTAACCTATATTCGTTGTTCAAGTCAAGCCAGGACTTTTCATTGTACAGAATAAGAGAACCTTTATGAAGGTAAAAACTTCCTTTATTTCTCTATATAATCTCCTGCCATGATAATGTACTGTACTTATCCTAGCGTTCGGTGGTTGGATATCGTCAAGGTTGAACGTTTTCTCAGCACGCCAAAGACGCCATCGTCACTATTGACATGCTGGCATTCCGGGAACCCAGCTCTTACCTTTAATGGATAAAATGGCCTGGTTTGGTCACCAACCGTGCTCTGTTTTTGCAGGACAATCCACATCCTTATACTTGCCAGCACACAAGTTTGCACATTACAGTTCTGACCTTGCTCCAAGCCATTTCCACTGCCTTGGGCCATTAAAGGCATTAAAGGGCCATTACTTTACTCTCATAACTCTGTTATTATGCACCATCAAAAGTCGTGGTTTGACTTGAACACCTCTTGTATTTTATTAGCGTCTTAGGAGAAGTAAGTATATCGTTAGAGACTTTCGAGATTTCCAGTCGTTTCCGGAGGACCACACAGTGTTTTTGGCTCCAGTCTCCCTTCCTGTCAGGCGAGATTAAATGATCATCATATGGTTTATGGTTGAGAGTTAGTGTCACACCTTGGGAAAGGTGGCAGAAGGGCTGCAGATGGTCAGGACACATGGCGTGTACGACTTCAGAGACACCACGTTAGCAACACAGAATCATTAATGAGAGAACAAACCTAACCTCTCAGTTTCATCATCCACTTTCTTTTTTTTTTTTCTTTTTTTTTTTTTGTTGCTAGAGCCTCCCTGTCGTTGTCTTCCTCTCCATTCCATTCCCTAAAAAAAATCTCTTTTTATCTTTCATAAAGATAAAATTTCACCACTGGATCAGCTCTGCTGGACAGCTTTCCTCTCATTCTCTCAGATCATTTTCTGCCGTAAGCTGGCACTGAACTTAAAACAAAAATAGAAAGACATATTTAAAAAAAAAAAAAAAGAAAAAAAAAAGACAGGCTTTGAGCTTGTTTGGTGTGACTGCGCGTGTGTGAACTTATTAACAGCACTTCTTAACACCTTGTCTTAGTTTTCTTGCACGACTGTTTGCAGAAACTTGATTTCTGAAAGCAAGTGGAAGACATCCTTTACCTCCTGCTCCATTTGTTAGCTCAACACTACAGCAGCCTCAAGAGTTCTTACACTTTCTTTGCAACCGCTTTTATTTTTTAACAAGGTTGCCACTCCTGTGTTACTGCAAAAAAAAAAAAAAAGAAAAGAAAAGAAAAGAAAAAAAAAACCGCTCAGAGACAGGTCAAAGTGGTACTTAAGTTGTCTGAATGCCTTATTCAGGATCTAAAAAAGACTACGTGCATGCTGTTCTCAGAGATGGGGTTGCCAGATTTTACTTGATATGCAGGATAAGGGATGAGATTTTTCAGTAGATGTTTTATGCCACTGCTTTCGAACAGAGCTTGCATTTAAGCCTGAATAAAGAAAGAAAGAAAACGGCACGTGTTTGTTTGTCTTCTTGTCGTGGCTTTACTGCCAAGTGTAATATTATTAAACATAAAACAAAAGACTCAATTTAACAGGAAAAAATGAAAGACTGGAATATGACTAACATGATGATGATGATGATGATGATATATGGATGAGATATCAAGCGTTGCAGTAAACATCCACCGTAGGAGTATATTGCCAATATGTTGCTTGTGAATCATCCTAGTTAGTCGTAAATATCACATTAATCACGGCTAATATCACACGATCCTACTTTATGTCAATTCTTTTTTTTTTTCTTTTTTGGCTGCCAACAATTAATTGAGCGTACAAATTAACGAAGCCATGAGATACCAAATCCAGGTCACAAGATCCTACTGTGTGTAAAGCCAGGCAGGCTATTTTATCACGCTTTTAATTCACGCTAAGGTAACACAGGTTTCAGAGCTCCCACATACCGTGTCTTTTAATATTCCAGCTGAAATTGGTCTTTTAATGACAAACTCCTGTTGTTTCAGTGTTCTTTCAAACAGGCTGTTTCAATGTCTATGTTAATGAATTACTGTTGAGTCACATCCCAGCAGCAGAGCTGGGAAACAAGCTGTGGGAGGGGATTTTCTTATATGAGGTCATATTAGGGGGTGGCCTAGTTCAGAAAAAAGGACAGCAATCAGAGATTCTCTCTCTCTCTCTCTCTCTCTCTCTCTCTCTCTCGTTTTTTGTTTGTTTACGCACACTGGAGACTAATCTGAATTTTTTAAAAGTGACTAAAAAGTAAATCTTGCATAATAGGTCCCCTTAAAAGGACAAACCGATGCGCATTAGTGCTGTGGGGAAGGTAATTCTGACTTTGTTTGGATTGTGTATCAGTAAGCAAGAGCTATTATTCATGGTCAAGGCAAAAGTCTAGCGCTTTGTGCTAAATGAACAGCAACACTTGCTCTCTGTAATTCTGTCATTTCTTACAGCTTATACGGGAAACGGTTGTGTGTCCGTGCACACCCATTCAGTCTCACTTACTGTAATTTCTTTAGCTCCTCAACACTCCATCCCCTAATCTCTACATGTATGCTAGACTTTAACAAAAAGGAAAAAAAATTGGGGGGTGGGTTGGGAGCACCATCTTCAGAGTCACAGCCCCACCTCTGTAGCAACTTTGTATTCATTTGCCCAGCAACAATAACTCAAGGACAAGTTTTCTCTTTCTCCGCATCCCCCCCCCCTTCATTACATCAACACTAGCTCTACACAAGCTGTTGACCATTCATTCTATTTGGACTGTCTTATACTAAAGAGCAGGAAAGAGGAGGGGTGGAGGAGCGTACTAAAATGCTGAGCTAGGGGAAAAAGACGGGAAGAAGCAGATGGAGAGAATGAGGTAGAGAAAAGGAACAGGGGGAGATGGTAAAACTCGTATTACTGGCAGCTCCCAGGTCTGATTTATTCATTCTGTTCAATCTCTGATCCAGTTTAAGACTCGAGGTCTATTGTAATACAAGCTTTAGTTCAAGCATACATGCCGGAGGTGCAGCTTTCCTTTGAGCCCGAAACGGATTAGCGAATGTTTGATGTGAGTGTGTGTACACACATGACAAAAATATGCGAAGTGAGAAAGTGCCTCATTGACCGCACAAAAAAAAAAAAAACGGGAGATTTACATGACATTTGCAAATCTCATTGGATTGAAGATGGATGGAATTTTAAAGACATACATTTAAACAATGGTCATTCAAATATTGAGCATTCCTGAATTCTGATTGATTTCTTGACTTTAAATGCTACAGTATGAACATAAAGGGTAAATATAGCTAAATATGTAGCTGTGTCTTTGAGAACCAGGTTTGCTCCAAATGATGCAAATTGGTACCGGTATGTTGTATTGCTGCCAAATATAACCATAGCCATTGTTTACTTCACTTTTCTCTCTGACATTTTAATATTTCATTACATTTTTAGGTCAAAAAATGCCTCATTTTTATTTGGTCTCGCACTAATAGAAATACGGAATTCTTGTCATTTTTACTTCAATTCAACTGAATTCAAAACAGTCACAAAGGAACTTGGCATACTGTATATCTGGATTTCTTCAATGAGTTTCATTCAAACCTATTGTTGCCTTTAGATTGGATTCCTGTAATACCTTGCTGTCTTGATATGCCAGTCCATAAAACAACTCCAGAATGCAGCAGAGTCATTGTTACTGTAGAACCAACTGTTTACTCATAATACCCCTAGTTAATCAGCACTGTACTGACTCCAAGTTAAAATGAATACTAATTATAAAATGCTACTTTATTTGCCAAGAATTTTATGAATTCATTTGCCCTGTATCATGTTCATTTCCATATCAATTAGCTTTAAAGAGCTGAATCCTCTCCTCAATAAACATACTTGCCTGCTTCAAACAAAGGTGCATGGTCTTTATTAGTACCTATAATAATAATAATAATACAGGCTTTAAAAGCAAAGCCCCAACTATGGCACGGCTGTTCAGGGTACTCTAGCGATTCTTACCTTTATAATTCTGAAGTTAAATGGAAAATCAGAATCAGCGTACAAAATGGCTTAATAAACAAAACAATAAACAAACATAGAATGTGGAACTCAGACCCACAGTGCTGAACGCTACTACTTATATTAGAGTGGGTGGCTTTGTATTCTTTCATAAGTATACCCTGTTTATTTGTAGCTGTTTTATTAGGTACCCAATCCTAGATGTATAGTTTTATACATATATAGCGTTTGTGAACGGTTTAACACCAAAATGAGATTTTGGCGAATTTGAGAAACATTTGGCAAGTATTGCACATGAAATGTACCACAAATGATCAAACTTTACATCACAGTTGTTTTGGCTAGATCAGTGCGATTTTTTGATGATTTTTTGCAACATACTGTAACGCATCCTGCCACACTTTCACAATTTTGTCAAAATTGAAAAGTCAGCCTGATATCATGTTTGTGGTGATGTAACTATGTCGTTAAGTATCAATAATATGTTGGTTAAAAAAAAAAAAAAAAAAAAAAAAAACTCTGATTGTGTCAGGGTTGAAGGTCATAAGAAACATTAAAACGATACAAAACAATTACAATTATTCTTTAGTTTCATTGTATTTCAAAACTTAATTTAAAGTTTCAGTTTGCTTATTGCAAATTTTAGCGTTAGTTTACTCGTATTTGTTTAGTAACAATTTCTCGTTTGTAGTGTAATTCTATTGTTCTGAGTAATGTTTCTATTTAAGGTACAGTATGTATTTTAAGCCATATAAGCATTTCACTGCATGTCATACTGTGCATGCTTGTGTATGTACACAAAAATTCACAGCACCATCAGCTTCCTCCTCCACCAGGTTCAGTATCACTTATTGTTTTTTTATATTGGTATTATGCGGGGATGCACCATGTAGTCTGATCAGGCAAGTTCATACTGTAGTTTATAGTTTATAGGCTCAGAAATCAGGAATGGAGAACAGAGCATATCGGAAATAACCAGACACTATGGCTGCCCAAAACCAAAAATTGCAAGTAGCAGTTCAGAGCTTCTAATTTAAAGGAAAAAAAATGCTTTGGTACAGACAACTACGTGTTCCTGCAAGACAACAATTTGCAGAAAATGGTCTTTATCTCGTTTTGCTGTCAAACTGTTCACATGTAATCAACCTAAAAAAAAATAAAAATAAAAAAAGTCGCTCAGTTTATCTGCATACAAATACCAGCTAAAAGCACGGCTATCTGCTTGGGAGCAGCATCTGCTGTGAGATTTTAAAGGTCATTAGGGGCTGATTTCTTTGACTTACTGACTATGTATTTGCTGTTTGCACAGTTTGTTTATTTGTGTGCTCCTGTGCTGAGAGAGCTGTACAAATGCCCCATTAATAAGACGGAGAAGAAAGAAGAAAAGGGGAAATGGAAAAAGCACAGGTTAAATGGACTGAGTAATCAGGTAAATGAGGATTTGTGAGGCTTTGGGTGCTAGGGTAGACACTATCAAAGAGTCCTAATGTCTGTCAGGTTCTCCACGCATCCCGGTGATTCAACACATCAACATTCTGACCATGCTAATATCATCATAAGTAATGATATTGTCATGCTTTCACAGATAATCAAATTTAGCGGGGCATCCAGAGTCCACGGTCCTGCTAGAGCCCATTAATGCGGAAAAAATAGAAATGTCAAAGACAATAGATTTTTGTTCTAACACATTGTTCGACTTTCATTTCTTGAATTTATAAGCACTCCGAACGCGACTAAAGCAGAACCATTCCTCAGATCTGGCACTTTCAGAGGTATTTTTAAAGCACTGCAAGATGTTCTGATCGATACACACGTCCATTAACGTAGCTGTTTATGGTACCCGTGTTCCCGGAGAGATACGGCTGATGGAATCGACTTTGACGTGATTCTGAGAGCTCGACATACTTCTCCCAATCATTACATGCAGTATTGAACAAATACGGCTAACGCATGACACGTAACACAATGTCACACACTTAAATCTCCTTCCTTCACCCTTCTTTCAATTTAAGTACATGGTGACCCTCTTTTTTCTTCTCTTTGTGTGTTTCTATAATTCCTATAGAGGGAGAGAGAGAGAGGCACTAATGGGGCCATGCTCTTATCGGAGAGGGGGAGTGTGTGTGTGTGTGTGTGTGTGTGTGTGTGTGTGTGTGTGTGTGTGTGTGTGTGTGTGTGTGTATAAAAGAGAGCGAGTGGAAGAGAGGCACTAATGGAGGCATGCTTTTATCACAGAGAAGGAGAGGGAGATTGTAGTGATGAAGAAGGAGGAAAGATGAAGGCAGGGAGAGAGACAGAGATGAGCATGGAGTGAAAAAGAGGAAGGAGGATAAAATTTGGGCTTACTGCAGTATTCTGTTTAAAACGCCCCTAGATATAGCGGGGGCGATTCATCATGACTAATCTCTGGTTGCATGCTTGGAAATTTCAATCACATGTAAAATCTTACACACACACGCACACACTCTTGCTCAGCGCTTAGGATCGGTAAGGCTGCTGGGATTCTTTCTTAAATCTCCATCTGTCTGCGCACCATCACCCGAGTGTTGCTTCAAAATAAACAGCAATTTGTCTTTTGTCATGCCTTCTCCCTCCATGCGTCTGAGCAGCCACAGGGTCATGTGGATATGCGAGCACGATTCGAGAAACTTGTTCGTAGTCTATTTGCATCATGTTTACAATAGATTTGGGGGAAACGTGTTGTTTCATTCCTTTCTGTCCCTTTCTTTTCCATCCCGGTTGGAGAGGTTGAAGTGTACCCAGGTGCGAGGCTGAGATTTTACATCAATAGCTCAACTGGGATTATATCAAGAGGTGTTATTGATGGTAAAATGAAAATGATGTCAGGACAAACTAACACACACACACACACACACACACACACACACACACACACTTAAGCAGACATATTCATCATTTCAATTTTAGCTGCGAATGCCCTACTGAGTTCATGCTCCAAATACCAAGCATAAAGGTAAACAGAAAGATTTAAGACGCTTGGCTTACATTAACAAGTAATCTGATGTCGATACTAACAATTCAACCTTTTTAAGCCTGTTTTCTTCCATCAAGACAGACTTGACAGGAGTGTACTAACATGTACTGAGGGCCATTTTGTCCTGACATTTGAACTAATCACAGCTTTCGTGAAGAAAGTGAGGCTTTGAAATTGACAGACAGGTGCACTAAAGCTTTAAAAAGTTATATATATATACAGACACACAATGTTTTTTTTACTCCAGCTCGAACAGCATGTCCTCAAGTCATGTTTCACTCTCGTTCGCTTTTGTCGCATCTTTTTTTCCCCTCCTGCTTTATCTTTTCTTTCGCTCCCATTTCTTGCGTAACCCTCTTAGCTTTCTTTCTCTCTTTTGTGTACTTTCATGACTTTTTTGTCACTGTCTTCTCCTTTGATCTAGAGTCAAATAGACCAGATAAGTGCAATTCCTGACAAATTATTACATATTTAAATTAAATTATATATTATTGTATATTATTTTTCATTACTTGAATATTATTAATTGAATATATTATTATATTGAATGTCCAATTCTGCCCATACCATGGTATTTTTGACAGTACCATGGACAGTACCAACACAGTCATCAAATCTTTTATACATGTCTATCTAATTTAAATTCAAATTTTATTTGTCTCACACACACACACACAGTCATAAACAGTACGATATGCAGTGAAATGCTTAAACGACTGCCCATGACCTTAAAAAAAAAAAAGCATGCAATTATAAATATGGTACTGCCTGTACTGAAATCAGAATTCCTGACTGAAATGGCCACCTTGGACTACACCAACCAATTAGCATAGAAATAATCAACCTTACATCTGAATAAACCTGGATTCATGAGCAGATTATTAGTGATATAGACGCTGTGCTGTTTGTTGAATTTTGCAGAAACAACCAGGTTCCACTACACAATGCTTAATGCTACAGTACTGTATATTGCAATGTTTTAAGCAAACCCATGGAGCCACCTTTGATTGAAAGGAAAATGATGTCATGTTGTCTCTTGCTAATATGCTCACTCGCCTGGTTATTGAACAGGTTTCCAGTTTTCCAGTCTGTCTGTTTGTTCATCATGTGGCCATTTTTTTTCTCCTGTTTTGTGATCATGGCTTTGCCTTACGTTTTGGATTTGTTTGCCAGTTTTGAAATGAAGCGTTCTACCTGCACCTGCGCTGGGTTTGGTGCCTGGCACCCACAGGGAGGCTTCCATAAAAAATAAAAAAAAACTATTTGGCTTGTTTAAGCAACCCAATTTGACGAAGGAAGACAGACAGACAGATAGACAGACAAAAAGAAAGAAAGAAAGACCTCCAATGAGCAACATCAATTTTGTTAGGTTTCATGCTAATGAACATGTTTTCAATATTTTCTGTGGAACGTGAGCTTGTTATCATCCTATTGCAGAATATTATGATGAAATATATATATGCATATGCTAATTGAAACAAACAGATAACGTGTTTACACAAATAAGCGTATGAGGCTAGACAGGGCATCCGGCTGAGAATACAAGTGTACCTTGCTACTGGGATCCACTGGGTAAGCGAACATTAGACCATAAACAATAAATAAACTGCAGCACTGGAGAAGACCACTTTCAGACATTTTGGTGGGTGAAGCCTAGCTGGAGGCAAAATAATTAATTGAACAAATTAACTAAACCTAGCAAGTTTTACTGGCATGTAGTTTAACACTGAAAAGAACAGAATAAGACTTTAAACAAATACACTTAGATATCTACATAGACTTTCTTTAACCTTATCTGATGTGAAGTATGCATTACAAACACAAGCATTTTGAAGATCACATCAATAATATCCTTTCCTCTTGTTGGTTTTAACCTCTAAGTTTTTTTTTTCTTCTTCTTTTATAGCTATTATTCCTTCATCCAAGATCACAGCAAGAGTAAGTGATGTAGCCTGAGGTTATTCATGGTTTTGCCTCCAGCTAATATCATGGTGTAATCATAACATAGGCTCTAAAGGGGTCTATATGCAGAAGATATTGAAATTTCTAAACAGATGCAGAACAAGTATATAAATATAGATATCAGCATTGCATTAGATACACTAACTCAAGCTACGCCTGGAGCACTAGCTGTCAGAAGCTGTTCCTCTCCAGAAACATTTCTAGAATCCAGATCCCATTCAGTCCAAGAGATCAAGGGGTGCTGAGAATTCAGTCTTAATCATATCTCACCTTGACATATCTACCCATGACACATCTACTGCCTAATAGGAGTTCAGGTATGTGAGATGCCCTAGTGCTTCCACATGCTAAAGTCTGATTTGTTGAACTGAATATTTTCGCTTTCCCACTCACTTTCTTTCTCTTTTTATTTATTGGAAAAGGTAACAACATAAATAATTTTTTTTTAAATCTAACATTCCACAGCAGACTTGATTTAAAAAGAGAAACTACAAACAATATATTTTTTCTAACTTAAGGCTAACCTTGATCCAGATTCCATCCCAAGCATTCTTCTGGCATTTAATTGATTTTCATTACAAAATTACTGAACATACAGCAGCACATGTATTGTTTGATGCATTAGTGTATACTTTTGTGTATGGCTCAGTGGTAGATTTCCCATCTGCCATGCAGAAGGCCCGGGTTCAGTTTCCACCCAATGCCCAAACTCCAGCCAATGTATGCATTGTCGACCCCAAGCCTGGATAAAATGGGAGTGTTGCATCAGGGAGGGCATCCAGTGTAAAACCTGTGCCAAGTTGTTTGCGGATCGGATGGTCTGCTGTGGTGATCCCTCGATGGGAGCAGCCAATATTTGTACAGCAGCTAATTTCATATTGTGAGAGACACGCACCATTTGCTCAGCTGTAGAATTAAAGAAATAATAAAAGAATTGTACTGTAGAAATAATTAAATTGGCCTTTGAGAGGAAAAGAATATGCCTTTATACAGTATGTTGGAAAATAGATAAAAACCCATAAGATGTTTTGCTATGGTACTATAGTTTACATAATATACCACAGTCTTTCTGCAGTACTTATCGCATTACCATGGTGGTAACCATGGGACGTAATGGAGCACCAGGTTGGTACTATAGCGCTTCAATGGATACCATGGTAGAACTATGGTAAAGTATGTACTACCATACTGTGAATTGGTTTCACGGTTCTGTCAAAAATACCACAATACTATGTACCATAGTAGGATTTCTCATGAGAAGACTCTACACATTCTCCAATAATAATAATTCACTGTAACACTGTTATTTAACATAGGAAATTGCACAATTGTTAGTTTTATTAACTTCAATTAGGTGCTAACAGAAAATATGTTTTTTTTTGTGTGTGTGTTGCTTTTATAATCTTTCCTGGCTCCTACAGTTGTCAGGGAATACCCCTAGAGGGCACCAAAGTGCCCGGAGACTCCATTTTGGATTTTCTTTTTTTTCTGTTATTTTGAACTTCATGTCCCAGAATGCACCTCGGTCAGGTGATGGAGCGCTCACCTGAACCGAGGTGTCTCATTAGTTTTGTTATATAGGTTCCTGAGTTTGGTTAATCCTTGTCTTTTTCATTGCAAATCTGTTCATTTTGGTTTGCTGTTCTATGTTGTTTGCTGTTCAGTCAAGTGACTTACAAGCACGTCACGTCTGCTATTATGCCTCTCCTTCGACCCATGCACAGCTACTTTAACAGAATGCAAGACCAAAACAATGGCATAGCAGAGGACCCTCCTCTGGAAATTTTTTTTTGGCGGGGGAGCTGTGACTGTGACGCCAGGGCAAGCGACCTTTGTGTGTAGTCGGCTTGCCATCCGGTGGAACAACTTGGGGCGTACCGGAGCGAGTGGAGCGACTGCCGCGGAGTGCCTCGGGAGGAAACTGGAGAGGGTGAACATGTGTCTGCCTGTCAGCAAAGGTTGGATGGCGTGGAGCTTCAACGGCGGAGGCTGGAGCTCCAACAACTAGCTGGTGAGCTCATCCAGCAGATCAACATATGTCGATTGACGGGCGATCAGGGTCGAATGCAAAAATTTTATTTTAATTTTTAAACCCTGCTGGAGCTGGGTGTACTGCTGCAGGAACAGCCGGCCAAACTCAACAGAGAGGCAGGTGACATCAAGGCCAGCACCCAGGCTCCAGTCAGCCTCAGTGGAGGCCCAGATTCTCCAGTCAGCCTCAGTGGAGGCCCAGACGTGCCAGAGTGCTCCGAAAGGCATGAGCCAGCTCCTCCGCCGCCTGGCCTCAACAACATTGTGCTTCCGCCTCTGCACGGGTTTGAGGACGTCGTGATCCTGCCGCTTCCACATGGGTTCGAGGACGCCGTGCTCCTGCCTCCGCCGCCCGGCTTCGTAGATGCCGTGCTCACTCCGCCGCCCCGACCACAGCAGCAATCCTCCTTCTCCGCCTGACTTCATGGACGTCGTGCTCCCTCCGCTGCCCGACCTGCAACCCACCCTTACTCACCCTTCTACCTTGCCCAAGGAATAGGTGTTGCAGCCTCGCGGTCAGCAGGGCCGACATAGGACCTTGGGGGGAGGGGGGTCCTGGCCCTCCGTTGGGCGCTACGTTGTCACGCCATGGGGAGGGGGGTAATGTCAGGGAATACCCCTAGAGGGCGCCAAAGCGCCCGGAGACTCCATTTTCGCTTCCTTTTATTTTCTGTTGTATTCTCTGTTAGTTTGAACTTCATGTCCCAGTATGCACCTCAGTCAGGTGATGGAGCGCTCACCTGAACCGAGGTGGCTCATTAGTTTTGTTATAAAGGTTCCTGAGTTTGGTTAATCCTTGTCTTGCATCTGTTCATTTTGGTTTGCTGTTCTATGTTGTTTGCTGTTCAGTCAAGTGACTTACAAGCACGTCACGTCTGCTATTATGCCTCTCCTTCGACCCACGCACAGCTACCGTAACAACAGTACTGTTGTTCCTGTCATTTCTTACATTTCCAAAAGCTTAGATATTGTAGATTGCAAATAGAGATATGGGGTAAAATTCCTTCCAGTTGAGACAAAGTAGTGAAACAAACTAAAGGTTATCAGTTGAGATTACTGTGTTGAGGCAGTGGCTGAGTCATAAATAAAAGTACTTGGCAAAAAAAAAAAATTATTGAGTACCTTTGAGGGGAAATAATGGATATAATGGTAGAATGTTGTATGGTAATGTGACACTTCTTTGGCAGCAATCATGCTTTCCAAAAGGCAAAGCGACGTTAATGACTCTCCTCTTTCTGACACTCTGCCACCAAGCACTAATCTGTTTACCTCTGACAAGTTTACAAGTTTTATTGTATCAAATATAATAAAAGTCCAAAAAGTAATGACTCAAAGTGAAAATTTACTATTACTGCTACTAAGAAGACAAGGAAAAGCACAAGTATCCATGACTTCAACAGTGGCATAATTGAAGACTACGGTAGAGCAAAAGATGCTGCGGTTTGCTTTGGGAGTGATAAGAATGAATGGGATTAGGAATGAGTATATAAGAAGGACGGTGCAGTTAGAATGATTTGGAGACACAGTTAGTTAGAGAGGCCAGGTTAAGGTGCAGAGGAGGGATGAGGGGTATATTAGGCGGAGATGAAGCTGCCAGCCAGGAGGAGAAGAGGACGGACCAAGAGGATGTTTATGGATGTGGTGTGGGAGGACATGCAGAAGGAGACAGGTTAGAAGGAGACAAATGGTCTGCTGTGGCGACCCTAACAGGAGCAGCCAAAAGAAGAATAGGAAGTTAGCTGAAAGCTATGGTAAGTAAACACCCCCTCTTTATAACAGTGGTGAGGAGAAAAGCATCTCAAAATGTAACACATTGAACTTTGGCAAATTGTTATTACTAACCTTCGAGCTGTCTCTGGTAGCTGAGGTTGCGTTGTCTCGAGTATTAACGTGGCCTAGTTGTTGGCACTTTTGCCAATAATTCATTGCTTGTTTAACTTCTAAGCTGTGTTAACCTATGGTTTGCATTCATGCTATTTTTACTTTGTGCATAGTACTTATTCTATGTTTAATCTCTCCTCTTGGTTACTCTTTCAAATTATTCTATTCCTTGTCTGTACTGTCTGATATGTGATATTGAAATCAGAAGGATGTCACAGTATATGCTTGGACTTTGTACTGAAGTCCCCGCAGCACATACCCCTCACATGAAATGAATTAGCAGTCCACTGGCAAAACTCTTTTGTTTTTTTTTTAACCCTCTTGACATGAACGAGTTTCATTTAGCTCCATAAAAATATTTCATCATTTAATTTTCCTTCAAAGCAACACTCTTGTTTGCAATCAAATAAATTGCCTCTTTAAGGTTTTATTACAGTCTCAACAACACGGAGACACCGAGTGACACGAATGAAAGGATCGACGCTATGGATAAACGATATGAAAAACAGCAAAGAGTCACATTCTGTACCAAGCACGCCTGTCGACTAAATTTGGCAGCTTTCTAATTATGGGCAATTGACATTTCTGAGTCCTCAAGGGCGTCGAAAAACGAGATGAGAATGGCAAATGTCGGTGCTTAGAAATACTTATTACAGAAAAGATTCAGTTCAGGAATTGCTTAATGGAAACAGTGCGATTTATATTCTTTCACCCTGATAACCATAGTTATTATTATTACTACCAAGTCTTCATGCTTTTTTAGCCATTTGTTCTGTGGTTAAGACACTGATCGGAATGTAACAGGTTCTGATCCCAGAACCACCAGGCTGGCCTTGAGCAAGGCCCTTAATCCTCAATTGTAAGTCACTTTGGATAAAAGCATTAAATGTGTTCTGGATTAATAACAGTCATAACAGTCATAGAAGGAACAATATGGCTGGAGTATAGTACTGGCAGGCTTCCCAGAACATTAGCATTGGCTAACACAACTGAAACTGGAATAAGAGAAGCAATTATTCAAGCAATTAGTGTATGTTTTCAGCTGAGTTCAAGTTAATTTATATACACTCACTCATGGTTTGTACCGCTTTATCCTGTGTTCAGTGTCGCGGGGGCCTGGAGCCTATCCCAGAAGGGGTACAGCCTAAACAGGGTGCCAATCCATCACAGGGCACACACACACACACACACTCAATGCTATATAGTACAATCTTTTATATTGCAGTTATACTATTAAAGAGCGCTGGTTTCTAACCATTGGCAGAGTGTTGCCTAATCTCAGAAAGGTGCTCTAAAAATGGATGACCAAAAAAAAAAAAAAAAACCTTAATGTGGTCAGTTGGAAATGGCTTCGAATTGAGGTTAATGCATGTGAAAATGACTCTCCTGTCCCTTACAGTGAATTCAATTCGGGCTTAATGTGCAAGTATTGGCTTATCTTAAATCGATACGCCCAATTAGTCTCTTCCTGTTTGTCATTTCTGGACCTTTTAGATCTATTACAAAGACTAATCTAACCACTAGTTTTTCTTTAATTCCATTTGTGAATCTGAATGGTAGTCAGATTCAGCTTGACAGTTTTTTTTTTTTTCTTTTAGAGCCAGGAAGTCTACAGTCTACAGTCTGACGTGCATATAATGCTTTTTTTCCGGTAATGGATGGGCTACTCTGACTAACGAAGGCTGAGCTGAGGTCCTATAGAAAATTGCCTCAGTGCTGTTGATGAAGGATTGGACACTTAGACAGTAATGTTGCAGCACGAACTATGCAGGGAAATACTTCTACTCTATCTATCTTTTTTTTATTTGCTAATGTTCAAACTCACATTTTCATTCCATCTTTCTTTCACTAATACAGTTCATACGAATACATTCTACCTGCACCTGGACAGAGGGAAAGGCAGGGAAGTACCATGAACACACACTGTATATTGCTTTCACTAGCGCTAACACATCTTTCAATATAGCTGACTGAGTATTTAGGGAAAAATTATACTTAAGACAATAAGAACTCGATACAATATTATCGTGATAGCTAGGTGCCGATTTGATTCGTATAGTGATTTTGTAAGCAGAGTGGTACCTCAGCTTACAGAAATGCTCTGCCTTAAGAATTTTCGCATTTACTGTAGAACCTGAAATTTTGCAAGGAATTTGCCTTGGCATTTTCTGCATACCATCAACACTTTTCAGTGACTGCAGCGAGCTGAGTGCCAAGTGAAGCGAGTTTAAATGTTTAGTTTTTTGTTTTGTTTTTTGCATTTTTTGCAAGATGTAGTGAAGACATAACACCATGTGTCCAAGAATGTTAGCAAGGACGGTAGCAAGAAGAAAACGGAGCCGCTTTCAGTTTTATTTTTAAAGCAGCCGGTTCCAAGAGGAATCATTAATTAAGGATAAGGGAAGTTTAATGTCTATTTATTTTACTTCATTTCCATGTCTTTTCTAACTCTTTTGATTGTTTTTATCTGCTAAAATATAATTATAGTATTGGAAATTGAAAACCCTATGGGAAAATACTAAATTTTGCCTTAAGACCTCCAGAACGGATTAAATTCTTATGACTTATGATTTTATACATATCCCAATTCAATATGATTGTTTTTTTTTTTCTTTTCAGATTTTGTTACAATCCTAAACAAACTTGGCAAATGATTTGCTCTTACGCCTAATAGTTTCGAGTGCACCACATGCAGGATTATCGAAGAACTGCAACATTTTAACACCTTAAATGCAAACACAAAAACTAAAGTTTTTTTTATTACTTTTTTTTTTTAAATAGCAATTTTGGGGTCTGCATGAATTGCTGCACAAAATAATCATGATATGTAACCAAATCATAACATTTTAGCCTCTATTTCTATTATACAATCTGTAGAGCAGTTTTACTGGTAGTCTTCCGGACAAAGAAAATCGTCAAATTCTGACTTCTAATTATGATTTTGTTGGCTCTGTCAGGGAGATGGTAATTGAGAATGCCACTGGTTTAATGAGGTTTTGCTCATTATGAGTACATGTGGTAGGTAAGTTTTATGTATACCATGGCGTGTGCTGTATAACATAAAGGAAAATGAATTGAAGGGAATCAGGCAATAGTGTTTTAATGGATATACTCTATTTTGCTGTGTGGGCGCAGCTAAGGTTTTTTCAAGGTTGCTACAGTAAGTTCAAAATATGAGCAAACAGAAATAATGAAACCATCATTTGTTGATTTTTTTTTTTAAATAATGTATTTAATTGTTAACCATGTTGCAATATTGAAAATGTTCTAAGCAGCATGATTTAAAACACTCAAAATGGAAATTCCAAATTGCTAAATTTATAATTGCCTTTATCATGGTTAGTTTATAATATAAAGACTTTTTTTTTTTAATTCGTGCATTGTCAATCAATCTGAAAGCCTGCAGAAAAGAAAGATAAGAAAGAAAAGATAATAGTACTAACATTGGAGTCTCACCATCACTGAAACAGTGGGGAGTTTGACAAGTATGATGACGTGTATGAGGCAAGTGTACCGAGCTGTCAGATCAGTTTAGTGGTAAAAGTATCATGTAAAGGATAATAATGCATACATTTAAAATTTTAGAGTTTCAGAACGTGGTATGTATGATATACTGTAGATACCAAAGAGATCATTTAGGACGTTTGTGTCGCAACACAATTATTATATAATCTCATAATTCTAATGATTTGAGTGGATCCTGATTGGCTATTAGACTCCACTGTAATGTTTCCATATAAATAGATGTAATTATTTTATTCAATGGTACTCCTAAGTGGCACCCATGAAGCATGGGGTCTGTGATTATTCTTCACCAAGTTGGTTGCAGTGGCGGAAATTGGAATCCACAATTGCGAAATAAATCAATGACGATGCAAAGACGTATGTGACAATACAAGAGTTTGTCATTTCAAAAAAACAGGCTTTAAAATCCTCTATTTCTTCAAACTATGTTTAAAAAAATTGAGAGAGTGCTGCAGAGAAGCTTACATACAGTACATCTCCATCAACGTCCTATAACTTAAATATCGGCCTTGTTGGAATAAATGGATGTCTAACCCCGGCCTCAGTTTTGTTGGAAATCAGCCTTCGTCATCTGTCATGTACTGCTAGACGTGTGGAGGCAGCACATGGCAATAGATACAAACACCCAAATAGATACTAAAATAAGAAAGGCTTACAAAGCAGAATGGGGGAAATTTGGTGTCGGGGCAGATCAGTTACTCACTCACTCACCATCTATACCACTTTATCTGGTATACAGGGTCGCGGGTGGCCTGGAGCCTATCCCAGGAGACTTAGGGCACAAGACGGGGTACGCCCTGGATGAGGTGCCAATCCATCACAGGGTACACTCACACACTCATTCACACACTACAAGCAATTTTAGTGTGGAACGCCAATTAGCCTAATCTGCATGTCTTTGGATGGTGGAAGGAAACAGGGGAACCTGGAGGAAACCCACCAAACACGAGCAGAACATGCAAACTCCATGCACACAGACCTGAAGCGAACCCTGGACGTGCAAGACGGCAGCGATGACCACTAAGCCACCGTCAGTTATTTTCTGGAATTCTTTTTAAAAACTTGCACTCAAAAGGTGTGAATGTGAAATCATGTGCCGTTAATTCCTTTAAAGGGAATGCCTGTCATTCCAGCTATTCTTTATAGGAGATAATTACTGTTAAGTATTTGTTTTTTTCAGGCCTAAAGATGCGCCGTTTTAAAAGCATCCGAACAATTTGTTCAAATATTGCATTCTGCATTCCAATTAGGAGACTCGTCTCCCACCGACACCAGGCTCAGCACGAGTGCAGGTGCCTCATTGAAATCTTTACAAATCCTGAGCTTAATGAGAATAAAAGACTTGCTCATTAATAGAGTTTAAACACGTTTTATTTATTTTGAAGCTCTTCAAGTGTGGAGAATCCCCTCATGCCACACTCGACTCCAAGTCAAAAGTAATATATTTTAATACCAAATTCTAGTCTGTGCGCAGATACGATGTGCTGCGGCAACAGATTGGCGGGAAACCGAAAGAAGTTGATGCCTCGAAAAAATGTCTAAATCGGCAGTCTTTTGCTGTCCTGCACAAAAAAAAAAAAAAAAAAAGGCATTGTATACTATTATGCACACGTAAGAGTAATCCATGGGGAGTTAGTTTTCACGAGCCATTAACCAGCGAAACACCTCTTCCCACAAAACACCTCTTCACCAGGAGGGACGCATGCGCAGCGATGCTTTAATAGCAAAAAAGTAAAAAAGCCCGAGTATGCATTTAATGTTCAATCATTCCCGTCATATTCATTAAGATATACTTATGGGGGCATGTCAATCATCATGAGACAAAAAAAAAAACCTTCCACATTCAACAGTTTATAAATAAATGAGCAAAGCAATCAACTGCTAATGATAAAGTCATGTTAAAAGCCTGCTGTCCATTATTCTGGTGTTTGGTTGTCTCATAGCAGAGTATATGACTCTGGAGTGGATAAAAGCATTATCGTTCTGTTGCATTAGCCTCCATTACAGTGCATTAACACTGCATAATGTATAATATAATTATTTTCCAGGTAATAACTGAGACATTATAGAGAAAGGGGGAGAAAATGAGACTGGAAGAAAGGAGGAGGAGAGAAATGAAGTGGATGAGAGTGTATAATGGAATACAGACTCTTCAAAGTGCGGGCAAATCATACGTACCTGAATGACTGATGGTATTCAAGCACACTAGATTCGAACTGAGAACTTTACTGACCTTCTGTCACATATTACAACCTTAGCAAAATGCCTGTGTTTTTGGTGGCGTAGTGGTTAGCACTGTCGCTTTGCACATCCTGGGCTGATGGTTCGATTCCCGCCTCGGGGTCTGTGTGCATGGAGTTTGCATGTTCTCCCGGTACTTGGTGGGTTTCCTTTGAGTAGTCCGGTTTCCTCCCACTGTCCAAAGACTTGCAGACTAGGTTAATTGCCATTCCCAAATTGCACATTGGGATAGGTCCCAGGCCCCCATGACCGTGTCCGCAGAATAAAGCGGTATGAAAGATAAATAAATGAATGAATTAATTAATGTTTGCACCTGTTCTGTGTTAACCCATTAAAACCAGCTGTTAATTTGGTTTTAAACTTTCAGGAGGTATGTGTTTTGTACATTCCAACTTACATTAGAAAAAGCGTCCCAGTTCGACTAGTGGCTAGCATATCACCCTAGCCATCAGGGCCCGTATTCACAAAACATCTTAGAAGTCTCGCAGAGAGCTGCTATCTTAGCTTAAAAAATCCTAGCTAGGAGTCCTAGACTAAAAGTGATTTAGGAAACTTCTCAGAGCAACTCTGAGGAAGGAAAGTACAAAAACCTTTATCTTAGTGAGGGGGTGTGGTCGACCCCGTTGCTAGGGATGATGCAGCAATTCAAAGACTGTGACCGGTTAATAAAAAACAACCTCTGACCTCTGCAAAGGTCTTGAAATGTGCTCTTTGTAAAAACAGAATATATGATAATAGAACAGACAGTGAAATAATGATGTTTGTATATTGTTTGCAATCATGAATGCAGGCTACTTTATGCAAAGTTTTTGTTATAGTCTAAATATAACTTTTGAAGCAATCAATTTCCACAAAGATGTTACTACATTTATAAAAGTTTTGACATTTATACTCATTTTATTACTTGCAATCCATTTTACATTGATGTGAGCAAAATGGCTCAGCCTTTACCAATTCACATGAATGCTGGACAGTCTGTTTAAGTTTATGTACTTTTGGGTGGTACATGTATGTAGCCAACAATCCAAACGAGATGGAAGGAATTAAAGACCAAGAAAACCAAATTGGACAGAAGAGCAATGTTTACTTTTAGCTTTACGTTAAATGTTTGGAGAATACTTCTTCTTTCCGCCATTTTGTCTTCTGCTATAGAAACTCTTAAGCCTCTTAAAAGTCCTCCTCTCCGCTCTTAACAATTAAAAAGAATTTTTACCTTAGGAGCTGTTTTAGGGCTAAGATGTTTTGTGACTCATTTTTCGCTTGACTAAGATTTAGTCCTAAATTTAAGAGTAAATTTTAAGAAATTTTCATAATTCTAAGAATTTTCTTTCACTAGGAATTTCATCACTAGGAGCAACTTTTAGGCTTAAGAAGCTTTGTGAATATGGGTGGAATAAGTCCAACGTCAATGCTGATTCGAAGTTGGAGTGGGTTTGGAAAAGGCATCTAGTAAAAAAACAAACAAACAAACAAAAAAAAAACGTGCCAAACCAAATATACATACTCTGTCATCTGTTGTGGCGACCCATAGTTGAAGCACACGAAATAAAACAACAAAATGAATATATAAATATATAACTGGAGTTTTGCAGAAAATCTTTACCCTAACATGTACTTGAACTTCGTAGAATGAATGGTTGACTTTTTTTGTATTAGCAATCTTTTTGGGGTCTCATTCACTTTCTCTTGTTCATACAGAGATGCAGTACACAGAACGTCTGTAACGCACTGTAGATTGTGCATGATTAGTTCCAGGGGTGATAAATACTGTATGTCTTATGGTGAATTGTTGAGTGGCTTATGAAATACCACTTGATCCAGGAAAAACAGTTCTTCGACCAGGAAAGCATCTGGAACCAGAATTATTTTGGGTTATTGAGAAACAGCGTATGTTAATCTGCTAACTTACTTTTGTCGTATCTTATGTCTTTCTTTTCCAGTGAACAAACACAAACCATGGATTGAGACGTCCTACCATGGAGTAGTCACTGAGAACATGGACACTGTCCTGCTTGACCCTCCACTAGTAGCTTTGGACAAAGATGCTCCCATCCCCTATGCAGGTACGCGCCCAGTCTCGCTGACTGCACCAAGACACTTTCAAGGACATATCTTCGCGCTCGGTCATCTTGGCCATGCGTCTTTATAAAGCAATGTTCTGAGATTATAGGGATTAAACAGATCTTTTGTGAAACATTTTCCGACTGATACTTTGACCTCTCAGTAATCTTTCTACCTGACATCGTGGTTACACCAGTGATCCGTATTTATATTCTTCCTGACTTTAGAAATGGTAGAAAGATAAATAAGAAAAAAAAGAAATAGCCCAGGTTATAATCAATCTGGTTATTCAATTCAGACAAGTGTAAGCGGGTATCAGCTGGAAATCTTGTGAAAGAAAAAAAGAAAAAAAGAATTAAATAAATAAGAAAAACGATGATTATATTTGTGTGTTGGTGTCAGGTAAGTGTCTGGATGTGCCAGCTGGAGAGTAATTCAACTGTAGTGATAATTTTATATTTATCCAAAGAGGCAAACAAGGTACTGTGACAGCGTTTTACTGCTTATTAACTGGCAAAGGATAGAATTAATCTACTTTCTGACATCCTGGAAATTCTGCTCTTTTTTTTTCTCTCTTTCGTTCTACACACAGCACACAGCATTAGTGCTGTATTACAACCTCAAGCAAATCAGAGATATCTCAGAAAAAAAAATATTGTTTAACAGATGATCATTCTGACATGTTTATTTTAAGTTCAGGAAAAATTAAGGAATTATTAATAACAACAACAACAACAATTAGTACTTTGTGGCTCCTTCTTTGGCTTTTATGATGACCTGAATTCTTAGTGGCATTGACTTCCCTAATATTAAACAACAACAACAACAACAACAACAACAACATTTAAAAAAAAAACCCAAGATGGACCATTTTTGAAAGTTTCCATCTATTAAAATGTTATTCCAAATTTTCTGATCTCAGATTAAAATCTGGACAGTTTGTTAAAGAATGAGTTCATAAGGAAATTCTGAACAATGACGTCATCATTATAAAACGTGTTTGTTTGTCAGTGGAATGAGAGAACTAGGGGTGTATGCAAACGACATGCCTGATACATACTGTGTTGTACATTGGTTTGGGGATCAGGGTTCGGTACGTTTTAGGTACATTGGAGACATGAAATATAAAATACATGAAATTTCATTTATTACGCAAACAGTGCTTTTTTTAAAAGAAGGTATATTTAAAGAATATATATTTAAAACATTATTTAAACATCAAATTCTTTTTTTTTTTTTTTTTTTAAGACATGTTCAAGGACATAATCGAATAAGGATGTAGTAAAAACTGCATCGACCAGTTACAACGTAAATAACACCCCTTAAGGACTTATTGCATATTTTACAAGCATGGCACAAATGGGAAGGACTGGATGGCTTTCTGACCAAGTTGTCATTGTGATTTCACTGCATTGTTGCTACAGTGGAATTTAAACCGTGAAAATCTGATGCAGCATTATATTAGAATGATCCGTACATATCCGGTCATATTAAAACTTCTGTTAGCCGCACTGATCGACGCTTTCTGTTCAAGGCTCCTGTCTCCCCAGTCACTGCTGTGCAGGTGTGAACGTGTTACAACACTTCATTTGTAACTGTGATGCGAGGAAAAAAATAGATGGGCCGTATTAATCAAGACTCTGTTTGCAGTAGTGGCAAAGCGGTAAAGTGCCCAGCCCATTAACTGGAGATTGTTTGTTCGATTCCTGGGCGATGCTGTAGCCTCCCGCAGCCGGGGGCCTGAAGAGAGCTGATTGGCCGAGCTCTCTCAGAGGGATGGAACGAGAGGCACTTAGCGCTCTACACATCAATCACAGCTCCACAGCCGATCTCGGGTGTCTGAAGCGCTGTCCTCTGAATGTGTTACACCATTCCCAAAAGTGCATGAGTGAGCAGTTCAAAAATATGCAGGAAAATATAACAGGTGGGAACTGCATAAGATTAAAAATACCCCAAAATAATGAAATGACTGGTGACGAGACCAAGATTCATCACTACGATACAAGCCTGAGAGTAAAGTTGAAAAATTGATGCTTACAGTTTTCTGGGAGTCTTAAGGGCCAGTATTGGAACTTTATCAGGAAAAAGGTTCACCAATCAGCAGTGCTCGTTACAGTGAGACGCTTATTGAATAGCTGAAGCCTAAACTTGGGTTCAAGTGCGTTGTGATCTTGCTTGACGATGCACGTCTGCCCACACTGTCGACACTGCAGAAACGTCTGATGATGACTGCATTCGTGGCTCAGCCTAAAAACATTTCTTTAATGAGGGAATGCGAAAGCTTGTTGACAGATGGACAAAATGTATTGAACAGCAAGGGGACAAATTATATACAGTATTTGTCTTTTCTAAAAGTTAATTAAAATAAATTCTACAGCCAGAGTACAGATAATCTTTCAGCTGCCCACGTACTTCATCTTTTCCGTGGATATCATTTCAGCCAGGCTGTTTTTATTGTATATTTTAAAACTCTTTGAAACTCGCCATCATGATTAGAACCCTAGCGTTAAGTGTTGAGGTAATAATTACCACTGGCCCTGGGTCCCTTACCTGACATGCAACCCAATACCAGAAGTAGGTGAGGAAATGTGATTAGTTCCTTCAGACAGTTGTCTTTATACTGTATGTGAATGGCACCAGACAAACGTTCCTGGGCCAAAGCAGATTCCTTATTCATTAGAGAATATCACTTTCATTCAATCATACACACTCCACGATTGCTTCTCTTCTCTTCTCTTCTCACACTCCATGATTGCTTCAGTGTAACCTTGTTTTCTTTAGTTGAGGTGTTAGTGATGGTTGTCATTTGGCTTTTCTTTATGTAAATCTAATTTCATTCAGTCGATATCTCCATTTCAGTCGCATCCCTTGACTCTTATTTCCGACCATTAATTGTATTTTTTATTTTACTTTCAAGGCAAGTTTTCTGTCCTTCCTTGGCCTTGTACTGTATAACCTTGCTGTTTTGTTGAAACTCGCAGCTGACTGAGAACGAACAGCACCGTTTGTCGGACTTCCTTCTCGAAGGAGTTTTACCGTATAAACTTTTCCATTGTTTCAAATAACGACTCTCTCTCTTCCTTTCAATTAGCCGAGTCCAACAGCTCATTAAGGTCTTTAAGCAATCTCTTTTATCTTGCAGACTAATCTGCATTTTAGACTACGTGCCACGTATTTGTTTTAGAAATGCAAATTACAAGGTGATCCCATGTTCTTTTTTTTTGGCTCTACTTGATCATATATATATATATATATATATATATATATATATATATATATATATATATATATATATGTTGTTAAGTAAAATAATACATGTTTTAGGTATTTTTTACACAGCCAGGGTGCTCTACTGTTTAACAAAAAGTGTTTACTTCTTATATCTGTGTTTTGTTAATTTGCTCCAAAAAATGCTGCATAAAATTGAGTGATTCAATTTTATTTTTTTTCAACCAGGGGTTGTAATCAAGCATTTTGTTCTCCCACTCATCACGCATAATATAGCTGATTTAGACATCACTGGCACAAGTACCAGCTTCGTACCTCACATCAAACCATCAAACTGGCACGTCACGTGCGACTACACATTTGCTTTTCATTAAAGTATCTATTAAAAGTCATACTCATCAATATGTAAACGAAACAAGGAACTATAACAGTAACTGAACTGCACTCAGTAGACCTAGTCAGTGCGGGTTTGTCTATCAGTTTCCTGTCATGCACATTAATGTGCTGCAGTGCTATTCCCACGCAGCTTGAACAAAACGTGGAGCAGAGCTGTTTTCACAAGGTGCTTTAAGTCAAGTCCCTCGATCCAGAGTAGAAAAAAACAAAAACAAAAAAAATACTGCTGGAGAGAGAAAGTTAGACAAAGTAATAGAAGATTCCCATTTAAAAATAAATAAATAAATAAACTTAAGGGGGTTTATCCTCCCTCTCACAGGGTGACTCTATCATTGGGATGCTGATGTTCATCACTACTAATGATTAGATAATGATAGCAACGCTCATCACTTTGTATTCATGGCTACAGAAACTAGAATTTAAGCTTTTATTCTTTTTTATTGTAAGAAGGATTTTTATATTGTTAAAAATATGTATGCAATTGTAATGTGATAGAAACGCTTAACAAATAATATTAATATACATTGAACCATAATAAAACATAACACATGGATGATGCTACAGTACCATCACTTAAATGTTTGACTCTCTTGTTTTTTTGTTAAGCAATGCAAAAAGATGTGAGACTACTGACACAAAGATTAATTTAATGAAAAACACGGTGGTATCTCGGCTTACGAACGCCACGGCTTGCAAATTTTAGCCTCAAGAGCTTCCTTATTAAGCTTTTTTTGGACTACGAGCGTTTGCCTGAGTGGAAAGACAGGCGAAGTGAGTTTACTTTTTTTTTTTTTTTTTTGCATTTTGTGCAGGATTAAGTGAAGACATACAGTAGCACCATGGGTCCCAAGAATGTTAACAAGGACGATAGCAAGATCAAAATGGAGCAACTTTCAGTTTCATTTTTAAAGCAGCCAGTGCCAAGAGGAATTATAAATTAATGTTAAGTGAGATGTAACATCTATTTCATTCATATTTTACTTCAGTTACATGTCTTTTCTAAATGATTCGAGTGTTTTTATATGAAAAAATATGATTATAGTGTTGGAAATTTGTAATATTGGTAATATTTTTGGGTGGCTGGAACAGATTATCTGCATATAAATTATTTCCTATGGGAAAATGATCTCACCTCAGGAACATGTCAGCTGATGTATTAAGTTCACATCACATGCATTTTTCCACCCACTCTCATAGAATCACTCGACCAATCCCACCCTCTTCCATACAGTAGATGGACTAGCCACTAGCCACTCCCATAGACATACACATTAAGGCTACTACTACCACTTACCTGGGAGGGCCGAAGACTATCACATGTTTCCTCCGAACCACGTGACGCCAGCCGACCGCATCTTTTTCGAAACGCTCGCTCGTGCACCGTCGGGGGCGGGGTAACACACTTGGAGGACAGCGCTATCCGCTCCTTCCGTTGTGCGAGCTCACAGACTCCCCTGATTGGCTGTAGAGCCGTGATTAATGTCAGAGCACTATGTACCTCTCATCCCTCCCCTGTGAGAGAGCTCGGCCAATCAGCTCTCTCTAGACCTCCGGCTGCGAGAGGTTACAGCATCACCCGGGATACGAACTGGCGATCTCCGGATGATAGGGCGAGCGCTTTACCACTGCACCACTCGGAGGCCCCTGAAGACATTCTTCACAATCCCAGTTGCTCCCATGGACACACTTGACAAGTCTTACTCACTCGCAGACACTCTTGACCGTTCCATTTCTTCCAATAGAAAAATCTGACCTGCACCTAATCCCATAGTCACAGTCGACCAATGCCATCCACTCCTGTAGACACTTTTGACCAATCCCACAACAACATACAGTACTGTGCTTGAAGTCTTCTGTAAATCTTTTCATGCCTTCAAAAATTAAATCACTTGAACGCCACTCATAGTGGGGTCTATATCCCAGAATATAAACATGAATTAATTTTAAACACAGTGACTCAAACCCGAATACTTACTAAAACTAGTATGCAAAAGGAAATGAAGCATTAATGCTCATGGAGATGCGACACTGTACTAATTCCCTGTTAATAAACACGGCTCTAATTCGTCCCACGAGCTTCATGACTGACAGTCCGCTCCTACTGTAGCCATATGAGATTATTTTGCTAAATGATGACAACATGAGATTCTGGACAGGTGTTAAATCTCCCTCTGGCACCAGCGGACTCTGGGTCAGTCTTTTTTTGGCAGCGTGAGAAATAATTGGGGGAGTGTGTGAGAGCGGGGCAGTTTTGAGAGCGTGCATCTGTGCCCCATGTTTTCATGTCATAAAATCAATGAATAATGTGCCATGTGCCTGATGTCCATTATCTAAAAGATTCCCTCGGGGTGAGCACATATGCTGGAGGAACTAGTCACAGCAGCGTCATTCTAATTATTCACACGGGATTTAGCAAAATGCAGCGTCGTTGAAGTCACAGTTCTTTTACTCTGGCTGAGGCTTAAAACTCAGTACTAGTGTATTATCTGATGCTGCTTTTCTCTCCTATACATGTACGTTCGCTGTACAGTGTTATTGTTTTTTCACTTAGTTGACTGGATTGAAAAATCATTTACAGATATGGGAAAGTGTAAGCTTTACAAACTTGTTAAGACACTGACGAGGTGATAATTAAAGCATGAGCAGGGAACATTTTTTTCCTGTTTCTAAAAGTGGCAGTCAGTGTGTTTTGCATAAAAGAGTGTTACAGGACCATTTTCTCCACACCACAGAGTGTTGTTGTTTAACTCTTTTATGCATTTATGCATAAAGGTCACATTTACGGTGGATCAAGTTTGTAGGACAATTTAAGATGTCTTACTTCCAATCACTTAAGAAAAGAACTAAAATGTAGCATAAATTATCACTCACTCATCGTCTATATCGCTTAATCCTGTATTCAGTGTCACGGGTGACCTGGAGCCTATCTCAGGAGACTTAGGGCACGAGGCGGGGTACACCCTGGACAGGGGGCCAATCCATTGCAGACTAACACCCTCATTCATACACTATGGCCAATTTGGGAATGCCAATTAACCTAACCTACAGTCGTGGCCAAAAGTTTTGAGAATTAAATAAATATTAGAAATTGCTTAAGTTGCTGCTTAAGTTTTTATAATAGCAATTTGCATATACTCCAGAATGTTATAAAGAGATGAATTGCATAGTCCTACTTTGCCATGAAAATTAACTTAATCCCGAAAAAAAACTTTCCACTGCATTTCATTGCTGTCATTAAAGGACCTGCTGCGATCATTTCAGTAATCGTCTTGTTAACTCAGGTGAGAATGTTGACGAGCACAAGGCTGGAGATCATTATGTCAGGCTGATTGGGTTAGAATGGCAGACTTGACATGTTAAAAGGAGGGTGATGCTTGAAATCATTGTTCTTTCATTGTTAACCAGGTGACCTGCAAAGAAACGCGTGCAGCATCATTGCGTTGCATAAAAATGGCTTCACAGGCAAGAATATTGTGGCTACTAAGATTGCACCTAAATCAACAATTTATAGGATCATCAAGAACTTCAAGGAAAGAGGTTCAATTCTTGTTAAGAAGGCTTCAGGGCGTCCAAGAAAGTCCAGCAAGCGCCAGGATCGTCTGCTAAAGAGGATTCAGCTGCGGGATCGGAGTGCCACCAGTGCAGAGCTGCTCAGGAATGGCAGCAGGCAGGTGTGAGCGCATCTGCACGCACAGTGAGGCCAAGACTTTTGGAAGATGGCCTAATGTCAAGAAGGGCAGCAAAGAAGCCACTTCTCTCCAAAAAAAACATCAGGGACAGATTGATCTTCTGCAAAAAGTATGGCGAATGGACTGCTGAGGACCGGGGCAAAGTCATATTCTCGGATGAAACTCTTTCCGATTGTTTGGAACATCTGGAAAAAGGCTTGTTTGGAGAAGAAAAGGTGAGCGCTACCATCAGTCCTGTGTCATGCCAACAGTAAAGCATCCTGAGACCATTCATGTGTGGGGTTGCTTCTCATCCAAGGGAGTGGGCTCACTCACAATTTTGCCCAAAAACACAGCCATGAATAAAGAATGGTACCAAAACACCCTCCAACAGCAACTTCTTCCAACAATCCAACAACAGTTTGGTGAAGAACAATGCATTTTCCAGCACGATGGAGCACCGTGCCATAAGGCAAAAGTGAAAACTAAGTGGCTCGGGGAGCAAAATGTTGAAATTTTGGGTCCATGGCCTGGAAACTCCCCAGATCTTAATCCCATTGAGAACTTGTGGTCAATCCTCAAGAGGCGGGTGGACAAACAAAAACTCACTAATTCTGACAAACTCCAAGAAGTGATTATGAAAGAATGAGTTGCAATCAGTCAGGCTTTGGCCCAGAAGTTGATTGTGAGAAGCTCAGTCGAATTGCAGAGGTCCTGAAAAAGAAGCGCCAACACTGCAAATACTGACTCTTTGCATAAATGTCATGTAATTGTCGAAAAAAAGCCTTTGAAACGTATGAAGTGCTTGTAATTATATTTCAGTACATCACAGAAACAACTGAAACGAAGATCTAAAAGCAGTTTAGCAGCAAACTAATATTTGTATTTGTGTCATTCTCAAAACTTTTGGCTACGACTGTATATGTCTTTGGACTGTGGGAGGAAACCCACCAAGCATGGGGAGAACATGCAAATTCCACGCACACAGAGACAGGAATCGAGCCTGGCCGGCCGCCTGCATAAATTATCATTGTATATTACGATGATGATGATGATGATGATTATCATCATCATCATCATCAATAAATCAAGATGGCTCAGGCATATCATATATATATATATATATATATATATATATATATATATATATATATATATATATATATATATATATTTTTTTTTTTTTTTTTTTTGTGGAAAAAAAATCGAACCCCTCAGTGCTTTTGAAGTTTGATTCTATTCTATTCCCCATATAAACTAATACAGATACCAGTATATTTGGAACACTGAAGAGGTACAATTCCATATACTGTTAATATGTTACACCTATATGTTTATCTACTTTTAGCTCATATGAGTTCAATTAAAGCCTGTCTCCATTGCTGGAGACAATATATCTTTAATACATCATTTAAATTGCCTTAATGGTATTAATAATAGTATATAATAATTTCTGTTCTGTGGAAACAAAATTATAGAAACAAAATTGGAACCTTAAAAAGGAGAAAACGGAAAGCTATTTTGAAAGACATGTCTCTTTGTCTATCTTCATTTAAACTTGAATAGATAGAACAGGTTGGATGAGATTTCCCCAATGAAGGCACCTCCTGAGGCAACAAAAACATCCTTTACTGCTATTTGCAACCTTTTAAGTATTCTAATCTTGAAACATTCTCTTGAACTCTTTTCTCAAACTTCACAATTGAATTTCTTAAGCACCCTGCCTTCAAACCCTAACCTGGTAACTGAAAGATAGTGTTTTTTTTTTGTTTGTTTGTTTTTTAAAGCCTGGAAATTGGAGCTGAAAAACCTAGAACAACATATTGAGTGCAGATAATTCTGGAGATACTTGATATATGGTTGGATAAATGTATAATTGCATGAACAGGTAGGTGTCCCTTTTAAAATGGGCAGTAAATGTATATTAACCCAGAAAACAAGGGACGCCCTCTGGATATTTAGGGAACTTTCACAAAGTTTGCATTTGGTCTCCATGTGAAGGTTAATGGAAATATAACCTTGACACAAAGTTCCTTTTTTGGGCCTATGGAAAAATATTTAACATTCTGGGGACTCCCTCCCCAAACATAGTATAGGTATTCAAAGAACATTTCTGGGACATTCCGCTATATGGATGGATGGATGGATGGATGGATAGATGGATAGATAGATAGCTAGATAGATAGATGGATAACACCATCTGTTGAATTGTGAGATGAACTTGTGATTTTTTTCAAGATAGATTTTTTTATGATATAAGCATTTTACTTTTCAATTTCAAGGTAGTATACAGTATCTTCTTTTCCCGTGGGCCAATTGCAATAAAACAAAGCCTATATGTCACCTCAAGCTTGGCCAAATGCAGCTGTGAAAACCATGTTAAAATTCTTTCAGTAGCTTTTTCATGATGCATGCACAAACAAACAGACAAAAATTCCAAAAAAACATCTTGATATATTCTAACACACATCTTACGTTCTGGTAGATCCAGGACTTACAGTATATATATACTGTACAGACCAAAAGTTTTCCCAATTTTCCGGACTGACTGACCTTCATTTCTTAAAGTAATGATGGCCACTCGTTTTTTTTTTTTTTTCTTCACTTACAGTAGCTGCTTTTTTCTTGCCATAATACAAATTCAACCTCTTTGAATGAGAAGGTGTGTCCAAACCTTTGGTCTGTACTGTATATATAGTCCAAGTATTTATTCCCATTTTGTATAACCGTAGTAAAACCTCCAGTCAACATTTAAAAAATTTTTTTTACACACATTCATACTACGGTCAATTTGGGAACTAATCTGCCTTGTTTAGTTGACTCCATGCACACAGAACCAATGCAGGAATCGAACCCAGGACCTGGAGGTGCAGGGTTTTTTTTTTTTTTTTTACACTAGTAGTTAATTGTTATTGTTGTCATACAAGGTGGGAGGGCAACCTGGAGTGGAAATACCAATAAGCCTGCAACACACGTCTTTGGTAGGAAGACATAGTACCACCACACCAGTATGAGGAGAACAGGAACATACAGTATGTAGACCTGAGCTGAGATTCAAACCTCCAACCCTGGAGCTTCAGACCAGCTGTGCTTTAGATTTGTTGCTTTACAGTGTGTTTACTTAATTTGCATAGAATTGAGAAAAGCTCATTTTAAACGTGTCATGCTCAAACATGAAAAGAAAAAATAACGATAACTTGACAGATTGTCACTCACCAGTGCGTACACAGAGGAATGTATAAAAAGAAACGAAACAGGATATTTCCACACACACACACACACAAAAAAAAACAACATCAACCATGCAAGAGAATTGCTTTTGAGGCTGTAGAAGGTGAAACAGGATATACATGCCTGGTAGGTGACAGGAAATGACAGGCCAGTTCAAACACAGCCCATTGAGCCAAGGTGCAATGTACATGCTAGAACTTAATTACACATAGGGGCATAACAGCCGAATTCAGTCTGCCTTATTTTCTGTCACGCATATGAATGGGGCAGTCGTAGCCCTGACAAGCCAATTAGATTCATATTTGCATATCTCCCTCAGCCTATTCGCCTTGTTCAAGCAAGCATAAAATGAGCAAAAATACACTGCGGAGCTTGTGTCCATCAAAATCTGTTAAAGCTCGTTCTCTACACTGAAAATAAATTGACGGTCAGTCGATTTCACTACATACAGTACGTCTTTTGGATGGAGATCAGGTTGCAAATGATGTTTCAGAAATAAGTATTGTGGCATCATCTGTGGAGCGCGCACTGTGTACAAATATGGCTATATACTCTATCTGTTACAGATCCATTGATCCTGTAGCATTGTCTGTTTTTAAACAAGACATCTCAGACACCAGCAGTAGTGACGCAGGGTGAAGTTTGGATCATTTTACTTACTTGGTTCTTTAAATCTCATTCATCAAAATGTCATTTAGTTCATTTCGTTCTTTTGATCCGAAATAAAATTAAATGTTATATTTTCAATAAGCAGACCCCCAACACGTCTACATGCACAGATTTTTTTTTTTTTTATACGAGTCTTCTAGTCCGAGTTATTCATTCTTTTGAATCTATTGCACAGCATAGCGTCTATGGGAGTCACATGACAAAAGAACGAAAGACATGGACTAAAAGACTCATGAGAGGAAGCGCTCAATTCTGTTTTCTGTGTAGTGCAGTGCATAGCGTCTTTGGGAGTCACATGACAAAAGAACGAACGATTCGGACTAGAAGACTCAAAGGTAACTACTAATTTCTGTTTCCTGTACATAACCTACGGAGGTTTTGCGATGCTTTGCGCATGCGCGCCCAGTAGAAAAATGAACAAATCACTCTCTGAGACTACTCGTTCTTCGGAGTCACGTTAGGGACTCGTTGAAAAAGAATGAATCGTTCATGAACGACCCATCACTAAATCAGCAGTATACTAATCATCTGCCATTATCTGCACCTGTTTCTCACTGGTTCATGCCTTACAGTAAGCATGCTTAAATGATTCTTAGGTCATTGTGTGGCTTAACACATTTTTCTGAAACCGCTCAGGTATAGGGACTGGATTGAAAATGAGATGCCACAATTTTTTATTTTTGCCACAAGAAGCCTGAAGAACTATCCATCAAGGCTACATTAATAAATGCAAGACGATTTGTCCATTTGGAAGCAAAATATGCAAAAATCAGGGGTGGCTCAAGACTTTTGCACAATACGGTGCCTATTTTTCCGGAACATGGTGTACTGTAAATCAAAATCCAATTACAAAGTGTGTACTGAGCACATGAAACAACATTTTATTGCTCAATAAATTATAAACGCTTAACCAAAGAGCGTGGTTGAATTCTCAATTCTGATTGGTTTCGAAGGTGTTCGATTTCTATGACAGCATGGCTCAGACAGGTTTAAACTGTATGCATGTGCTGCTTACTGTATGTTGGTCTTTATAATTGAATCTGTCTTAATATGGTGCAGTTTTCACGTATCAGGTATGAAAGAGGAAAAATATGGTGCTTTTGTTGTAAACTAAGAAACCTCATAACGACTTCCACTGCTATGCCTATTCCTTCCCTTCCAGCTGCACCCCTATGTTAAGCTCATATATGATCATTTATCAGGGAATTCAGGGAATGAGTATTAAGGATTCTCCAGTGTCCACTCAGTATAGGTCGTGTGGTATGGTTCCCTCTTTTTCTTTTCAACCCCTACCCTGGGACAAGACACAGGCATATCGTAAAGTTTCCTTCTATCTTAGCTTTAATGTTGACTCACTAAAACCAATGTACGTACTACACTCACAGGTGACATAAACTGTCCAGGATGCCAAACCTCTTGGTCAATTTGGGACAGCAGGTCATTTCAGGGACAAAGCTGCCACAGTAGCAGTGACCGCATGGGATATGAGTAGGACCCTTTGCCTGAATCACCTTAGAGGCAGAAATGCATACAGTAGAATTCTCCACATTCCACCCTGTATGATGATGTAACTAATAATCACCTGGAACAGTTCATGGTAGTGTCTCAGAACTGGTAATGAGAACAATTATATGGCCAGATCTCACTTTGAATTAGTAGGTGTGTACTGATCTCACAGGAGGATTGCAGACACCCTTGTGTCTATATGACACCAAAGTGCTCCCACACGACGCCCATGGTTACTTACCCTCCCCAATGTGACACTGCTCTCATGTGGACTCCTCTTACTGAGATGAGACGGGATGACATGAGGACACATCGTTGTCTGAGGTATTTGGGAACTTGGTGAAGGCAAATAACCCATTGCTAAAACCCTTTCAGTTATAGCTGGCCCAAGGGAACTAGCACTGCAATCAGCAAGCCGAGTATCCTACCTGTTTCCTGAATCCCGACTGGCAAGCACAATAGTATCTGTCCCATATTGGGGTGACAGAGTAGCCAGCAGGCTCGATGAACCCAGTTTTATGCTGATAAATGGCCTGTTTTGGTGATGGGGTGCTTTAACAATGAGACTACACATCATTACCTGGATGGCCTGTTTTTTGGTTTGACACAGAGAGTCATAGGAGTCACTCCGGTTTTCAAAAGCGACAAGGCCACCTGCATACATCTTAAATTTCTAAAGAGAGGTCAACGGCTGACCTTACAATTTAGACGCCTGTGCTTGGGACATCCACAAATCCACATGAACCATTCCTGCTGTGCAATGGTCATCGCACCACTATTCTATCCTACAAGGTTATTTAATCAGTAGTACGGTGAAGTAGCTTATTTATGTTTTGAATGATCAATGGTGTACATAAAAATGGCTTATAAGAAATGTGACAGGACAGGCACACATTTAAAAATGAAGAAAGATGATATCAATAGAAATTATGAGTAGAAAATAATAATGCTTACCAGATATACCACATCTCAAAACGGTGGCCAATGACTTGCTGACATTTTTATTAACAGCAAAAGCATAACGGGTTTTATTAAAAACTTTTTATTAGAGGGTAAGAGTTATGCCTACAGTATCCTAAGAGGTTTTCCTGCCTCTAGTGTTTACTTTTTTCCTTCTGTATACTTTTTCTGTAGACATTTACCGACCTATGCATCTCTTTGCATGCTACTGTAGCTACCACTTTTTATTCTTTATTATTTATCGATATTAAGTATATTGTAAAGTCTGAGATACAGTATAATTGCTTTTAAACCATGTATTTGTGTAGTCAACCGGCAACTTCGTGAGGGTTTTTCTTCACATACTTCCCGGAGGATTCCAGTAGGGGGCACACTGGAGAATTCAATGAACCATTTTTTTTTTTATTTTTTTTTTTATGACCTGGTTCATTTTTTGAACTGGTTCATCAACTAGTTGAAGAAAACAAACATGATGACGCTAATGCCGAAACTAAGATTGCGGCAAGATAGTACTCATCTCCTGCCAACTCTTTTACATGCATGTTACTGTACAGTGTAAATATATATCATACAGTTGTGGGTGTGGACCTACTCCTTAAAACTTTTTCCCATTTTTGATGTGCCTGCTGACTGCACTGCCCCTACTGTTTATACACAGTTGCATATTGAGTACATGCACAGGCTATGCACCAAATGAATGCAACATTTGTGAGGGAACAATCCTATGTATGTGCGCGTATGCTTAGGTAAAAGAAAGTATATTCCCAGCCTAAGAGCGCTGTGAGTTGCTAAAGGATGATAGATATGCAGAATTGGAGAGAATGCACCATGGAGGCATTTTTGACCATATAAGAACAACAAAACTAAATTTTCTGTCAAGTTTGCGCAAATGTGCCAGAATTCTTGCAAACCATAGAGGCATAAGGAAGTCATATAAAGCAGTCAATCCATTAGAGTAGGGAGGCGGTCCTGAACGTCACAACCAAGTAAGTTTTTTTCCCAAGAGCTTGGTGGACAAAAGGCACTGACCCATTAGTTTTGACAGCAGAAGGATCCAATAATTACACATTTCAAGCACTTCTTTGAGTTTTAACTGATGGCTCCCTACACTCCCATTCACAGTTCTGTCATTTCTACAATGCCTTTCATACACTTGCCTCTTCAACCAAGTCCGCCCACTTGGACCTTCTTCTTTCAACCTCATAATACTTGTGCATTACGGAGAACCTTTTGTGCTCGGTGTTAAAATGGAGAATCGGTTGTATGGTAAAGAGTTACATTTGACTGCGGGTTGACTGGTGACCAAGTTAGGGAGAAAATGGAGGGAAATTATGTGGCATAAGTGACTCCTACCGTTAGGAAAGACACCACCACATCAGTCTGCCCTCCTTATGTTTCATATGTTCCACTCCGTCTCTCCAGTCTATTTCTTCTCCACAATTTCTTCACAAAGTTTCTTGAGTAAATAAGGCTACAAATACTCTACATACACATACTATACGCTGTATTAACCTATTGCCTTGACCTTTCATGCCTCAAACCTCGGTCCTTCCTCCTCCGGATCAGTTTTCACTCTGCCCTTTAAGATCTGCCTTTCCAATGACATTTGAGGACAGAATGGCTTAGGAAATGAGGAAACAGTGAAAAGACCCCGCAGTCGCTGAGAATTATTCATTTATTCATTTATGTCGTCCACATTCTTGCATATACAGTACGTATATATTTTACTGCCAATAAGGAGCATCATTGGACAATTTATTAACCTCTGTATAAGTTACCTACTTAAGCTGCTACAATGAACTGTGACTTCCTAATGCTGATTTTTATGTTTATGATGTTATGGCTTTTAAACAGTATCTTTATTAGAGAGTCGAAGACAGCCAACAGTGCATGCAGAGTGGTTACCGGCAAGTGTGCTCATTAAAATGAATGCAAGGCGCCTTGAATCACACCTTGACAACCTTGCAAACAAATTGTACATGCTGGATTGTAGAGTGAGGAGAAAGGGAAGTGTGTGTGACTCTGAGCTCAGACAACTGTGGAAGTGCTCTCATGCATACTGTAATAGTTTCTCTGCATGCCCTTACTTCCCTGCTCCCTGTTTGTGAATACCTTTGTACAGGTGCAATTCATGTCACATTGCAGAAAGCAGAAAGAGCAGTCAGATCTTGTTTTCAACATATTCTAACGTACATTGTTTAGGAAAGTCTAACTGCAAACTCATTTTGTAATGAGTGCATATGTCTTAGAGTGTATCCAATTGATTCTGGACTATCAAAATACTCATTCATGTAATTACCCAATCAGCCAATCACATGGCAGCCGCGTAAAGCGTAAAATTAGTTACAAATCAAGTGCACACCCTAAGCAGTGAGGCGAGTGCACACTACAACAGGACAGTTCTCATTAAATGTCAATGCCACCAGAGCACCATGTGTCAGTGTAATTGGAAGGAAATATCCTGTACAGTTTTGTAAGGTGCTTGGTTAGGGTTTCGCCTTGAGCAACTGAACAGTGTACGCTTTTAAAATGTGACAGGGACAAAATCAGCTTCTATAAAATATTGAATAAAAAATACTTTATAGGATTGGACAGAATGGTCTTGACAATGCTCCAGATTTTATAGTTCCAATGGATCCACAACAGCCATAGGTACCAACTGAGAGAAGGATTAAAAGAGAGGCAAAATACCTGAAAATGTAGTCAAGTTATATATATATATATATATATATATATATATATATATATATATATATATATATATATATATACACACACACACATACACACAGTACAGAGCAAAAGTTTGGACACACCTTCTCATTCAGCGAGTTTTCTTTATTGTGTTCTTCAGCCCAAACGAGTCTCTTCTGCTTGTTGCCTGTCCTTAGCAGTGGTTTCCTAGCAGATCTTCTAGCATGAAGGCCTGATTCACACAGTCTCCTCTTAACAGTTGTTCTAGAGATGTGTCTGCTGCTAGAACTCTGTGTGGCATTGACCTGCTCTCTGATCTGAGCTGCTGTTAACCTGCGATTTCTGAGGATGGTGACTTGGATGAACTTCTCCTCCGCAGCAGAGGCGACTCTCGGTCTTCCTTTCCTGCGGCTTGATGGTTTTTGTGACTGCACTTGGGGACACTTTCAAAGTTTTCCCAATTTTTCGGACTGACTGACCTTCATTTCTTAAAGTAATGATGGCCACTCGTTTTTTTCACTTAGCTGCTTTTTTCTTGCCATAATACAAATTATGGCAACCTCTTTGAATGAGAATGTGTCTCCAAACTTTTGGTCTGTATTATATAAACCGCTGTTCCAATACTTATTTTTTTATATCTATGTACTAATGACAACTGAGTTTGAGATGAGACGATAGATCAGATTTTTCAGCATTGGTTTAAATGTAAAATGTGTCTCCTTTTGTTTTAAACAATCCAAGGGTTCAAAATTTAGGAACATGGTACTGACAGCTGTTTCCTACTGCCTAGATGTGCATTTATTCATCACATGTACATTACTGCACAGTGAAACTCTTTATTCTTTGCCTATTCCAGTTTTTTGTTAGAAGGCGATGCTCAGAGAGCAGGGTCAGCTGTCATACTACGGCCTGGAGTAGACACTGTTGAGGGCCTTGCTTAAGGGCCCAACAGAGGCAACCTACTGTAGTAGAGCTGAAGCTCGAACCACCACCCTTCCAATCCAGAACACACTGAGCCACTACTGTCCAGAATTTAGAAAAAAAAATTCTTCATGTTTTAATAATTAATCGGAATCAGAGAGAGCTTTACTGACTGCTTTGGTGACAGAGCTTCCAGAGACTACGAAAACACCCATGTTTTACCTGTGCACCCTAAATTTTTCGCTAAAAACACTTTCTTTCACTCACTCACTATTTATACCCTTTATCCTGTAGCCTGTAGCCTGTAGCCTTATAAGAGGGGACTCGTCAGGGGACTGGAGCCTATCCCAGGGGACTCAGGGCCCTAGGCAGGGTACACCCTTGATGGGGGGGGGGCAGTCCATCACTGGTGGAAAAACAAACCATTTTAAAGCGGAGAACTTAGAGAAAAATCAATCAGAGCAATTGCAAGCAGAGATCTCAAACTGTCAAATACTACACATCTCCTTTTCTGTTGTAGACTTACTTTCTTACTTTCTGGCTTCCAGCGTATATAATTTTCCCCAAACTGTATTTCTTTTTCGATGTACACTGTAGACTATTTTGTATAGCGCATGTATAGTAATGTAGGGCAGAGGTAAGGTAGATGCCTGACGGAAGTCAGACAATGCTGACTAGTAAACGCGCCTGATATACATAATTGTGTTAAGTAAACCATTCAGGCAGAACAAATTTCTAACATAATATCACAGAAGTATTGAGCAATGTTCTGTAGTAAATAACTAACAAACAATTATCCGTTAAGTGCACTAGTTTAAAGATTTTAAATTGCAGCAATGAGTTGTGGCATTTGGTAGTGTGTATAGGATGTTTGCTGGATTCTGCAGTGCATTAAGAGTGATAATATATTGAATGATCCTGGCAATATAAGTGCATCCACTGAAGATTTCCAACAATTCAAAATGGCTGCATCTTTAAAACTGTATGATATGGTGAACAAGGAAGAAATTCACACAAGTCAATTTTCGGTTCCACGTTTTTTTTTTGCCAACGCTTATTATTCTGTTATATATTCATATGTACATGACATTTCCCTTTTTGTGGTTGACCACTGTGATTTTGATTGGCGCTACACCTTGGAAGATGAGTCTCTCTTTCTCTCTTTTTTTTTTTTTTTAGCTTTGTCTGGATTGAATATTTTTTATTTATGAGCTTTGGAACACTGGAATTTATCTCCAGAACAAGGAGTCTGAACCATTGCTGGACATCTTAGTCCCCTATTTACTGAACGAATTATAGTGTGGTCACCTTATTGAAAGTGTCCACAATCGTGTATACAAATAAAAATCTCTGTATTGATATGTACATTCTGTTTTTAGCCATCTAAATACCAAAAAATGTTCTTGTGACATAGCCAAGACCATGGAGCATACAGTACATATTTCATGGTCACATACTTCAATACACTTTCCTCATCACTGTTTCTAATCCGTGACAAGACATATTAAGCAAGAGGAAGTTGATATAAAAGCAAGACAACATCTTTCGTTGTAATATTTTTTTCTAGTGAGCCGATATTTCATGGTCATATGGGCAGGCCTTCACTGTGGCATACCATTAAACCAAATTAATTCTCTCGAGAGGTAGGCTTTTATCTCCTCACCTGCGTAAGGAAGATGAAAGACACAAGTAAACACCCATAGTTCATTATTACAAGGCAATAACTTGCCATAATTAAATTGTACATGTACAAGGAAAAATAAATCCCACTGTGCTCTCAGTGCAGCTCTCATAATTGAATTCTCCTTGGCAAGAAATTGAAAGGGGCCAGTTAACAATGTGCCACGGAGACAAGAATCTTAAATATTTAGGTCAGTAATTTTCACAGAACCCCATTCCAGACTTTGCAAGCGCTGTTATGACACAATGAGATTTTACATCCACAGTAAAAAAAAAAATGCATGAAAAGGCAGCCGTTCCCTCTCAGCCAGCGCTAGCAGTAAAACTAAATTCACATAGCGCCCAGCATATTTAAGCATTAAAAACCGTCTGTTTGAAACTTGAGATCTGACGACACCTTGTTGAAATGACGGTGGGATTGAAAAAGCCTAATATGCATATATAAAACTCATTATTCTCTTCCTCTTGTTTTTTTTTTTTTACTGTTTCAGGGGAGATTTGTGCTTTCAAGATCCGTGGACAGGATGCTCCGTTCAAGGCGAAGGTATTAAACAAGACGTCAGGGGAAGGAGTACTGAAAGCGTCTGGTCCCATTGATTGCGAGCAACAAAAGGAGTTCACCTTCGTCATTCAGGCTTACGACTGTGGGGCTGACGTCTCAGGAGACGGCTGGAAAAAGAGCCACAAGTGCGTAGATGTGCGATGTAATCTAATTGGATCGAAAAACTCACCCTGAAAGGGGACATCACTCACTCACTCATCGGCTATACCGCTTTATCCGGTATACAGGCTTAGAGCCTAAACCAGCTGACTAAGGGCATGAAGTGGGGTACACCCTGGACAAATTGCCAATCCATCACAGGGCACACACATACAGTACACTCACATGGTCATTCACACACTATGGGGCAATTTGGGAACACCAATTAGCCTAATCTGCATGTTGTAACGGGTTCTACCCAAAGTTACACGGGCGGCACCGTGAAACACAGACACAAGGCGAGGTCTTGGGGGAAAAAGGGTAATTTATTTGGAATAAATAGGGGAAGGAAAGGGTTGAAGGAGGGAGGACGAAGAGAAAGGAAAGAAATGAAGTGTGCACGTGCAGGTCCGAGGCAGTGCCCAGCTGGCATGCGGGCACGTGGCTGGCGGCGGTGGCGGAGTGGCAGAATGGAGCACGCGAGGCAGAGCTCCTGCACGCTCCCTGAACAGATCCTCTCCCGCTGTCGATGACCGGCCTGGCCCCTCCCACCTCTCTCTGGGCGCGACCTCAGACGGCCTTAACGCTGTCCTCCTCGCGGCCTTTTCCTCTTCGGGGGGGCGAGGACGCGAAGGCGGGCTTGGTGCGGGAGCGAAGGATGCCGCGTGAGCTCGCGCAGCTCTTTCTAGATCAAAGGGTGGAAATACAGTATCCTTTTTTTTGTTTTTAAGTCTCTGGGTCACGTTCTAATGCCCCACTCGCATGCCACTCTCAAACTCTACCATGTTACGCTCTTATCGGACCTCGGACTAAACTCTGCGCCTTGCTTTTACAATGCGGAGCAAGCCTGAGATCCTATTAACGTTAATCAATGCCAGCCGGCCCGCATAGGCAGCGCCGTCCCTTTGCACACCTGCAGAAGGGGTGCCGCCTACTTAGGGAGCCTACGAAGTGAGCGAGAGGCGATAATAGATTTGGGCGCGCGCCCATCACAGGCGCACGTCGTGACAATGTTTTTGGACTGTGGGAGGAAACCGGAGTTTCTTGGGAAAACCCCCAAGCACAGGGAGAACATCCAAACTCCCATCTACACAGAGCCGAGACGGGAATTGAACCCGGACCCTGGAGGTGCAAGGCGACTGTGTTAACCACTACGCCATCATGCTGCCAAAAGGGGACATGTTATACAAAATTAACCTTAGACATTCAGATCCAAACAGAAAACACATTCCCAGATTTTTTTTTAGATATAGTCAATTACTTAGATGTTATTGGATGTACGATAGTACTTAGGTATTACTTACTTAGTTATAGCCAAATAGCTATTTTCTCACAAATTGATCTCATACAAGAAGAGCCCCTCCCCCTGGGCTGTCGCTCAGTTTTGACATTTTCTATAGTGCACGTGGCTCAGCAGTAGCTCATTTACATAAACACTGAAACAGTGTGTTCAGAGGAGGAGTGAAGCAAAGGAAATGTAACCTTTGAGCACTTGTTGAAATATAAATGGAACCTTTAAACTTGCTAAGAATTAAATGTATATACTTAACACCAACACTTATCTGGAGCTAATGTGACCTGGTTAAGACATACAAATTCTCAATGTATTTAGAGGAAATGTGTACAATTCTAATTTCATATTTCTATCTGTATTCCGCAGCTCTGTTTCATTCCATAAGTAACTCCTCTTTGTTTGCGTCAGCCTAACCTGATAAACCTACTCACGTTTTTTTTTTTTAATTGAATTGAATCTAAGTGATTTTAAATGCCCCAATGTCTATCTCAGCATGCTGAATGCAGCACTTACTTGTATAATGAGCAATAAATTAGTGATGTGCGAGTAGTTAAGTATTTAACTACCCCTGCTGGTTTTCCTACCTTCCTATTACATTTAGTTCACGATCGTCTTGTACAACTTTATCTGTTTATTTTCTACCTCTCTGCACTCGTCTCCATTATTCCATCCCTGCTTCATTCTGTGCATTAGAGCAGTGGTCCACATCCAGGTCGAGGACGTGAACGAGTTCTCTCCTTCCTTCCGTGAGCCGGTGTACCAGGCCACGGTGACAGAGGGAAAGATTTATGACAGCATTGTGCAAGTGGAGGCTTGGGACCAGGATTGTTCTGCCCAGTACAGCCAGATCTGCAACTTTGAGATCATTACGCAGAACACACCTTTTGCCATTGACCGCAACGGTGAGGCTCTTTTCTCTCTAATATTAGTAATCTCTCACACGCACAAAAACACAAAGATAAATAGGCACAATAAAGACTAGGCCCCTCAACTTCCTGCTTCTCTGCATTATGAACAGAGCATGCATATAAAAAGACACACAGAATCCTTACTTCCCTTATCTCTGCATCGTTTCTGTGTGTCGTAAATAAGAAGTGATTGCATTTTCACATCTTAGGTATGTGAAATACGAACCTGGACCTATTCCCATACGCATGAAGGAACAAGATGGCTCACTCTGCAAGTGTTAGATGAGATAATCAGGAACACTTTCCTCTTGTATCTGACAAAAGGAAAGCCTGTTTTATTCCCTTCCCATATGTTGCACTCACTTCCATATATACACATTAGATAAAGACAACAGGCAAACACAGATGTCAAGAATGATTTAGGTTTAATTTACATCCTTGCCGCCGTCTCAGTGGTGTTAGTGTATATGTATGCACGCGTCTCTGCGAACACCTTTGTCAGTTGTGTCAAGATTTCACCCCCCTCTCCCACACATTTTCATCTTGCGTAAAAAAAAAAAAAAGAGAGAAAAAAAGTTACTTAACATTTCAATGAATTAACAATTAGAACTCGTTCATCTTTCAATCATCAACCGCAGAAGTTTAGTCTCAGAGTTGCCGCTTGTTATCTCCCGTCTCAGCTCTCGAGCAGAAGGTGGCCAGTGCACAAGTTTCAGTACAAGCGCTTCAAGAATGTTCTCCTTATAATGAGGACAACTCTCGCAGACCCTCTCTACACCTGCTGTTAGTGCTTACATTAACTCTCACATGAACACAAAGACATCTCCAACTGGATGCCTTTACCGTAGAATGATGCATGTGCTTTGTTTAGTCATACAGCTTAATATTTGTGCCTAATATGTACGTAGTGTCCTTCTTTGCATGCACAGACAAGCTGAGACCTTCTAACAAATTCTGAATATGACATATTATGATGCAATATTTGCATACAGCCATCTTGCCCTTTCCTTTTCACGCGTTGGATGACACGTCCTGTAGATCACATAGATATGTTTGCTTAGCCGCTTCAGGTAACAGGTCGTCTACTTTGCCATGGTGAGTGTATTTTTATACATTACTATACAGTACCACAACCTCTGGTCTTCTTCCCATCCTCATCAGGCTGGTTCATGTCATGGACATTGCTATGCCAACAACATGCCTATTTTCACGTCCTCCGTATTCTGTCCAAGGACATGCATTTCAATTTATATTTTATGCATGTTCTCCCAACGAAAAAAAAAAAAAAAAAACAGAAAGCTAGCTTCACTGAATTCTATCCACCGTGTCACCTCGATGTTATGCTTGCCAATCAGATTTAGCTGGGTCACTGTGTGCAGTATTGGATCCAGTTCCAGTACTGATGGGATTCCTAACAGAAGCTATAGTGGAAAATGCTAACGTGTGGCTGGACCACAAATGCCACACCCAGGGGTGCATTTTTGTCTCAGTGAGAAGGAAATTGGCTTTAGATTACTGAAGATGCGAGGCATTTTTAACAAAATGAGTCAGCCCCATCGGAGTGTGGAAAGCAGTGTGGGACTTTCTCGCTTCCATTATTGGTTTGCGTCCTACAGGCCAATGCATTGCTTAATTTGGAAAATACTAGCTCGTCTCTGGGTACTCTGTGATAGTAACAAGTTTCTATATACAGTATACGCCGATCATTTACAACATTTAAACTATCAACTGACTATGACAACTTTTGATGACCTTGTGGTTGTTCCCAGTATTTCTGTCCTGGTTCGTGTCAGTCAATTTTTGTAAATGAGTTGATGGGACTTTGAACCATTCAGGGGAGCTAAGGTTTCCTAGCCTTGATATTCAGAGTAAACATCTTTTGGCCATATTTAGACAGGTCCCTAGACTGCTGGTCCATTGTCCAAGAGGAAAGACATGGCAGGCTCTTTTGTCTAAGCAAAGGCTGGCCATCAACATACCATGACAGTGCCAAATTCTTGTTCTATGAAACTATGATTCCTGTCAGTATTCTTTGTGTCTTCATGCCAACCCACTGAAAAGGTTCCAAGGAAAGATGGCTGGATGACAGTAATATCTATTGACTAGATATTTTGGTCTACGGTCTCTTCATGCATGCACATAAACACAAGACATCTTATAGAAATTTTCACTGGTTATTTGGATACAACTACATATATAAAACACATGCCACTGTATTTGCAACGTGCATGACAAAATTTTGCCTCATTCCTTTTATATGTTTTTCCTTCCTAAAGGCAACATTCGGAACACGGAACATTTAAGTTACGACAAGCAGCAGTACTACGAGATCATGGTGAGCGCGTATGACTGTGGCCAAAAGAGGGCGAAAGACAGCGTGCTTGTCCAAATCCACGTCAAACCCATGTGCAAGCCGGGCTGGCAAGGTTGATTTGTTGCTCCTTTCCTTACTCCTCTACTTTGACGCCTTTTACTAGGCACATTCGAGTCAAACTGGGACCAGCGATGAAAATTCTCATGAATGAAGCCATAAAAACGATTGACATTTAGAGAAAACTACAGTACAGTGATGAGATTCTTGATTGGTGCAGGGGACTATATAGAGAAATAAACATGTTCTTTTATTCTGCACATTTGAAAGTCCCGGTTTGACTCGAACACTGTCTGTTTCTTAGTTACAGTATGCATGTTCTATAGTACGGTATATTCTGAAGACTGGTAAAGGTGTATGAAACTTATACGCCATGTTCTTATTACAATTACTTCTTAAGCTTCCATTTTCCAGAGCCAGTGATTCGGGTGCACTGTGCCAAATTGGTAGTTAATCCCTCTGTCTCCAAAGTTTAACAAAGCATATTTAAGAAGCTTTTGAAATTAACTCAAATGTCAGCTACCATTCTTGCATGTAGCAGTCACTGAATTAAAGAGGGATTAACATGTCCTGCTTTTTTTTTTTTTTTTTCTTGGTGTTAAAATGGGTACTAAATGAGTTATGTTGAATACCTGTGTAACATTTGGTTTTCCAGAGTCACAGCTTAACAATTATGCAGCACCAACCCATAAGCCATTTTACTATGGTAGTAAAATGTAAATACTAACTTTGCATATGTTAGCAAATACTACTGGCAATGTATTGCATATGTATATATTTATATGCATTTTGACAGTATCCAGTACCATAGTACAGAAGAAAGATCTACTGTACCATACTACAGTACAGGTATCCCCATATCGAAGTGTATACCATGGTAGAACCATGTAGAGTGGTATAGATACCATATCAGGAAAATCTATATCGAAAATGTACTATAGAAAATTCCATAGTACAGGTATCATGGTAAAATTGCTTTTCATGGGTAACCATGTATTACTAGAAGTTCTTTAAATAAGCAGATGCGTATTATATGTGTATAAGAATAATCCTTAATGAGAAACCATGGAAATTTGAGCTAAAAAAAAAAAGATCTGGAAGAACTGTTAGATGATGTAGCTGCGGATCGGACAAAATGAATTTCACCTCAGTGCGGAGAACTGCTTTCCGTCAAGTTTTAAACCCAATGCAAATTTATTCCAATAGCAATTTCCACTCTGAGCAAAAGTAAACCAAGCTGTGTTTCCCCTTCATATCACATAATTAAATCATCTTACCAGTACTGGTGCCAAGGCAAATTAACCAGCAAATGTGCATCTTGCTGTCGGAGGTCGCTTTTCCAAGCGCTTGTTAAACTGAACTTTTCTGATCTGGGCCAATTAGAAAAGTGCCACCAGTTTTAATATTATTCTGTCCATCAGTTTATCATAGGAACAGCATGGTCTGGAAAGGATGTTCTTGTATTACCCAGAGAAAGAGTTGGTTTTGAGTATCCTGCGAAATGACAGCTCCCTCCCAGCACAATGCGAAAGGTCACCCTCAAGCAGATTAATTACAAATCTTGTAAAAGCAACCTCACACGATGCTCAAGTTCAGTCAGAAAGTGCAAATCAATTTTACCGAAGTCAATCTCCTCCCTGTATTCAATCGACCCCGACCCGTCCTCCTTTAGCCTCGTGCATGATAGTTCCTTAAATATGTTTTGACAGGCACTGACCAGCAGCTAGACACAGTCACTGGCTTGTAGATTGTGTGCCCTGCATTGTCATTCAGTGTGAGGAGCTGAGGTGGAAACATGGTGACTGTGGTAATGAGCCCAGGGCAAGGACAGAAGGAGGCTCGAAAGAAAGAAAAGAGGGTATTTCTCAGTCCCGAATGTCATGCGAGTGCAGGTCTGTAATTGGCCGGCCCATCTTTCTCTCCAGGGTCAATCCTCATGTGTCAGCATTGATCTATCTATCTATATCCTCCATCCCTTCCACTGGCTTCTCCGGTCCGCCCTGGCCATTCAGACGGATTAACATTTCACTCAGGTTTAACATCAAGTTTTAAAAAAGTGCCTGTACTTGTTTCCTAATGTTTTGTAACATAAATGACAAAAAAAAAGGTTCCCTTTGCATATGGAATAAATGACATATCACGAATAGGCATTTCTTTCAAATGACCTCAAGTCCTTCAAAGAGTCATGTTATTGAATTCTTTCTTTTTCTTTTTTTTTTTTACCCGAATACATTTACAGACGTATTTAGAATTGAAATGCATTTAAAGTAGACTAAAAGTTTTTGTTAGGGTTGTTGATATAATCTCAACTTGATGAAATGATATATACATTTATACAACTACTGTATATAATGAAAATATAGAAGACCTCAGTCAGCCTATACTTCAAATTGTTAGCACGTTTTTTTATATATATATATTTCTGTCAATAAAAACAAACTCTGAAATTAATTTTATTGAATAGCAAAATAAAATGATGAAAAAAAAAAAAACAATACAAATTTCATGGCCGTGAATTTAATATCTTTGTTAAATTGTGTGCATAATTAACTGCTGCATGGTGCATGATCATTTATTTATTTATTTTAAAGAAAATAATAGCATGCTTTGGATCAAGTGCATTATTTTTTTAAAGCTGTTGAATTATAATAGTGGAAACCACACGTGCACAGCTGTAACTATCCAGGCAGAAATAGACTGGAAATAAACACCGTGTGACCAGAAAAACAAAAAATCTAACACACACTCATCTTTAGCTTTGATTTTTCCACACATTCACCATGGGATGGTTTCAACAACCTTATGCATCATGCAAACATTTATTTCCGTTGCTTTGATTTGTGTCCGAGATTGATGACAGGAGATTCGAACCACTCTCCTTCTCCAGCGCACCCCAAATACTTTCGGTGGTGACCAGTTCATGTGTGCCACCAGGGAAGACAAACTCCATAGATGGAGGAACCTGTCATTCAGTACCTTCAGGTCATCAGCTTACTTCGGTTAATAGCCACACAATGTTGCTGAGCCTAGACCTGAGCAACTGAAGCAACCCCAGATCATAACACACAATTTCAGCAGTGTCCTTAGTTGTTGTCTCTGCAGGTCAATAAGCTGACTCTTCTGAAACACAGTACCATGAGATACGTCTTCTGGCATAGAGCTACCACTGCATCAGTTAGAGTTAGAAGAACTGTTGTCACTTGAAGCATATTAATCACTGCAATAATTATCCAGTCAAAGCAGCTTTGCAGCGTATTACTATTACTATTGTCAGATGTTTAATTGAAACGGGGGAAAAAAAATAAAATCTCTGAATATACAGCAATTTCTCAACAAAACTGGTAAAGTACAAACCTTAGTATGTTAAATACAAACTCTAGATGGCCTCATTTTTCTCCAGACCTCGAAAAGGTGTGGGCGCACAAGGTTCCAATTTAACAAGCATTATGTGGAATACTTATATACTTATATTATATTGTTATACTTAAGTGTTTTTTTTATAGATATGGTAAATTGGAAAAGTTTCCTGAACAATCCCAACTAATCTAACACCATTCTTTTAATTACAAAGCCTTTTTTATCTCGTTCTCTGTATTCAGAGTGAAAACACTGCCACAATTATTCATAAAGGACTATGACCCTTTCTCTCTTGAGAAAAAAAAGACAGCATCTGTTTCAACATGGATAGGACCGTCTTGCCATTATAAATGAGGAGTGCGCTACTAAAAATATGTATGAAGGAGTTAGACAGAAAAACGTTTGCGGGTTGAAAGAAATTGAAGCAAATCAAATCCATAAATAGAGACAAATATAAGAGACATTTCAATTAGGGCAAAAGTGTGATATAAGAGTGGTATGAAAGCAATATGTGTTGGTGTGTGTCCGTGGTAGTTAGTGAGCTTTATCATTTTTTCTCATGGTTTTGTGAGCATTGCATTTCATGAAGTTTTGTGGACGTGACAAAATTCTAAATTGAGTGCACCAGAGTGCTATGATATGAATCATAGTTTAAGTTCTAGTTTATGTCCATATGGACCCACAGTATTACTTTAACGATGGTGTTATGATTGCATCATTTTGTTTCGTCTCTAGGATGGAGCAAGCAAATGGACTATGAGCCCGGGACAGGCAGCAAGCAGCTGTTTCCCATGATGCACCTTGAGACGTGCGGAGGTCCGATGTCCTCGGTTCGAGTCACTGTAGAACTGCAGACCAGCCACATCGGGAAGGGCTGTGACAGGGAGACCTATTCTGAGAAATCACTTCAGAAGCTCTGTGGTAAGTCAAGTCGGTTCATTCATCGGTTAGTTACAGTAGTTCTGTGCAGAAGACCATGTCAAGACCGATATCATTCAGACCTGCAGAATATTTGAGAACTGGAAGACGGATACAAATAAGAAATCAGACTCAAAGGTGAACCCTGTCTCTTCTAGGTGACACTATGTTCTGGATTTTTTTTTTTTTTTCATCATTTACCCCGTCACATTGAGCTATACTACATCCACAAAAAATTGGATGAATGCAGGAAGTACTTTTATTGCTGTACAACCTGGCAGAAATGCAGTAGATAATATCTATACATAGTGTTGTTGAACTTCTGTCCTTTCTTGGGACATGTTAAAAAAAAAAACATGGTGAGGATGTGGTTGAAGCAAAACAGAGGAAGAACTTAAGTATGCATTAACCATGGCATTGATCAGTTAATGATGTAACTAGGACCACTTATGGACTTTTTTACATTGACGTACTATAATCATGGCGCAGATGGGAAAGATTGGATGGCATTCTGATTGCCATTGGAGGGCTCACAACATCATCTTCAGGATAATGCTATGACCACATGTTGCAGCAGGGTAGCAGTAGCTCAGCAGTTAAGGCTGTATTTGGACTCTGGATCTAAAGGTCCCAGGTTCAAACCCCAACACCACCAAACTACCACTATTGGGCAAGGTCCCAAATGCTATAAAGAGGCATCTGCCAAATAGAAGAGCACATTAACTTTATATTACATTCTTCTGATGATTGCCAATTTTATGGCACGAATACAGCAGCTTATCTATGTAATGTTCAAAGGATATAGTATACATAATCAACGAAATTCCTCAAACCATCACTCCGTAATGAAAAGCAACCAACCTGTCGGACACAATGACGTTGTTGTATGCATGTGACAATTACCACGCAAGAGCATGGTGGCACCATGCTCTTGCGACACCATAGACAATCGCGTTCAGAAGATAAAAGTCTAAGGGGGTCAGATCGGGAGACCTTGGGGGTCAATGGCCCACGACGACCAATCCACTTTCCAGGAAACTCTTCATCTAGGAATGCTCGGACCTGACACCTATAATGTGGTGGTGCACCATCTTGCTGGAAAAACTCGGGGAACGTGCCAGCTTCAGTGCATAAAGAGTGAAACACATCATCATGTAGAAATTTCAAATATCCAGTCGCCTTGAGGTTTCCATTGATGAAGAATGGCCCCACTATCTTTGTACCCCATATACCACACCATAAAATAACTTTTTTTGTTCCAACAATCTTGGAGGGATCTATCCAATGTGGGTTAGTGTCAGACCAGTTGAATGGCCCCCAAGGTCCCCCGATCTGACCCCCTTAGACTTTTATCTTTGGGGTCATCTGAAGGCAATTGTCTATGGTGTGAAGATACGAGATGTGCAGCACCTGAAACTACGGATACTGGAAGCCTGTGCTGGCATTTCTCCTGCGGTGTTGCTATCAGTGTGTGAAGAGTGGGAGAAGAGGGTTGCATTGACAATCCATCACAATGGGCAGCACATTGAACACATTTTATAAGTGGTCAGAAACTTGTAAATAACTCATGAAAGAATAAAGTTACATTAAAACTAAGCACACCATTGTTTTTCTTGTGAAATTCCCAATAAGTCTGATTTGTCACATGACCCTGTTCCTATTGAAAAAACAAAAGTTGGATCCAAGATGGCCGACTTCCAAATGGCCACCATGGTCACCACCCATCTTGAAAAGTTTGCCCCCTCACATATACTAATGTGCCACAAACAGGATGTTAATATCACCAACCATTCCCATTTTATTAAGGTCTATCCATATAAATGGCCCACCCTGTAGAACAATACTGGGGATTTCAAAACTATGAAATAACACGTATGGCATTAGATAATTAAGTAACCACAACAACTGTTAGATGAGATGTTATTTTAAGACACAAGGGTCAGCTGTTCTGGAATAGTTATTGCAAGCAGTAGTTTTTGCATTTGCAAAACCCATCAAGCACGATGATAAAACTGGAGGACCATCTCAGGAAAGCAAGACCAAAACTTTCCTCTGCTGCAGAGGAAAAGTTCATTTAGATCAATCAACAATCAGAAATCAATTATTAATAAACAGCATCTCAGATTAGAGCCATTGTGAAGGCTTTACAGATCATAAGTAGCAGACATCTCAACGTTGGTTAACATAAACTTTAGCAATAGTGCACGATATGGATATTAAGTAAGTAGTTAACCCCTTTCTGGGCTGGCCCACGGAATTGCCATAGTAGCTTTGTTTCTGTTATACAGCAACTTTTTTATATTATATAGCAACAGTATGTGGTAATAGACTCAAGGACACTTGTATTATTAATGAACACATGCATTGGTTCACGGTGTTCAATATGGGCAAACACCTTAATTAACGTACTAAATAACGACTCCAGCAGCCAGTAATTTGGTTTGAGATGATAACACATACCAGTGTAACTACCTTATACCAGAGTGTACAGTTATCCAAAATACAACTATAACACATTTTATTTATATATCTGCACTTGATATTATCTTAGAAACTTCGGTGAATGCAATCAAACTGAAGTTGTGCACAGGACTTGTCTTTCAGACTTCCAGAAGTACCTCCTATACATTTTAATCATGCCGTAGATTACACCTTTGTTTCTTTCAAGTTGCCCTGCCCATTGATTTTCTCTTCATTTGCTGAAACGGAAAATCACTAGAATTGAACTTCTGTCATTTTCATTTAAGGATCCTTCAGCCTGGTAATATGGAGACCTTAATCATTTTAAGCAGGATTTAAAGATGTGGGGCGAGTTAAGGACTGGGATGATGTTTAAAGCATGTGCATTGCACCACCCTACTTATTAAAAGAGAATAATGATCGAATGATCTACTAGAACACTAGTTTGCACATTGCATATTATGTTTCATTTCCATCCTGTCATCATCCAATACACATATCAAGTAACATTCCAGAGTACGAAAGGCAGAAGGCATCTATAAAAAGATGTGTATGTGACTGCAAATATTTAGAAAAACCTGTTTTTTGCTTTTCTAATTCAGTGCTCTGAGCTGATGCGGGCTGTTTAGTTCAGTCTGGGAATTCACATCCCCTCCATAAGCTAAAACCATTGTCACTGTTGTTATTTCTGCAGGTGCCGCTTCAGGCAGTGTGGATCTTCTCCCTGCCCCGAGCGCTTCGACAAATTGGACAGCTTTCCTGCTGACAGATAGCGGACGAGACAGCGACCTCGTCTTTCACTTCGATGGACGACAGGCAGCCAATATTCCAGAGATGGTGGTGCCTCAGAACCTCACCGAACAATTCACCATCGCCACGTGGATGAAGCACGGCCCAAGTCCTGGCCTGAGAGGCGAGAAGGAGACGCTGCTATGCAACTCGGACAAGACGGGTATGCCACATGTCTATGATGAAGGAATGCTTCATTCACAGATGTGACCCGTCATATCAAGTCAGGTCGTACAGGTTTGCTTTGCGCCATGGCCAGTAGAGTGCAGTGGGTGAAATATATAAGGTCATTATTGTCAGCAAAATCTTCTGGATCCTTCAACAGAATTGAGAACGTTTTAACCCTAAACATTGTTTTAAAGCACTTCAATGAAAACTATCAAAGCTGGTTATTCCAGTTGTCTGGCAAAGTTATTTTAGGGGTAGCAGGGAAATCCATCAAAATGAGGCTCCCCGTTTCTTCCCACATAACATAATCCTCATTGAAATCTTCTAAGAATAGATTTTTTTTTCCCCCGAGACCCTCCTACCAAAGTCAAAGTCAAAATCACCCAAAATGTGACTTAATACCGGACTCACACATGAAAATGTGGAGAGATTGCATTCAGGAAATTAATTACTGATGACCAGTCCTTATTATAGTGCCTCATTTTTGTTACATGCGAATAAGGAAGTAAGGAATCAGCATGTCATGGGTGCGTGGAATATTTTGAACCTAAGACAAACCTTGTGTAATATATCAAACAGTTAGCACTCCCAGTCACCGAGGGTTACAAGGCTAGTCTTTCGGCTTGATGCTCTTGACAACCTGTCACAATAATAATCCCCTTTTAAAAGACAATTAGATTTTTAATCCTGCAATCCTAATCCGACACCGAGGTCGATTTGGCTGGCTCAGGATTTCTATCCATGCTAATTGCTTATTTGTGTCACGCAGTACATGTTGACTTATTCTGATTCAGGTTTTTCCTTACATCTTAATTAATTTCCCTATTTCCCTCATTTATATATCGGCAGAGATGAACAGACACCATTACTCATTGTACGTGCACAACTGCCGGCTGGTCTTCTTGCTACGGAGGGACTTCTCTCAGATGGACACATTCAGGCCGGCCGAGTTCCACTGGAAGTTGGAGCAGGTGAGACAATATTAGTCCACACTTCCTAAGAGAGAAACAAAAATAGGTACATTTCCATTCCAGCTATGAGTTGTTGAATGGGATGGCCAGAGGCTCTGTCCACTAGGGGGTACTTATTGAGCATCATTACTGTATGAAGTGGATGACGCCACTTGTTCAAATAAAAAATAAAATGCCAGCTAAAACTAAAAAAAAAAATACATTTATTAACAAATAAATAGAAACAATGTACTGTCATTGCTGGCCGTCGAGTCTAAAAATGCTCAAGGGGTGGACAAAGTGTTGGATAGATTATTTATGAGCAGCCAGTTGCCCAAAGTCAAACAACATTTTGGTGCAACACTTTGGCTAATCAAATGCTCATAATGAATGTCTAATGTAGCGAAGGACGTTCTTTTTGTGTTGGGTCAGGTCTCCATGCATTGGTTCATGAGTAATGGTATGGAAAATGTCCTTGCTTAGGGTGTCCAGGATTTATGCTATCCTTGTAGCAGATCGGCAACAGTTTAAGCACCTTGCTCAAGAGCTCTCCAATGGCAGCGTGGTAGCATTTTGACCGAAAATCTTCCAATAATTAATAACCCCAATTTTAACCACACTCTCAACTACTGATTGGAAACAGATGGAACATCCGTATGAGATGAAATATGACCATGTTTCTGCTGCGACATCTATAATTTGTGAATCCCTTTTTCCAACATATGTTCTCATTACTTTAGATGTCTCTAGAGCAAACAGAGATTTTTATGTGCCGTAGTAATCAGTTCACACAACTTGAAGACTCAGCATGTCCCAAAAATATTAGACAGTGAATGTAGGTGGGGTTTTTTGTTTTTCTTTTTCTTTCTTTTTTGGGGGGGGATCCAGAGTGAAGCTTTTAAAAGAAACCAGTCTAGAAATATGACTGATTACACAGGCGGCATAACATCTGTTTCTCCAGCCATGAGAGCCTCCATTTGTGTCAACAACTGCATAATTCTTCTGCTTAAAAAAAAAAAAACTGTGACGGTTTGTTCAGCCGTGAGAGTCTGCAAATGTGCAAATTTCCTCTGGGTTAATTATCTGCCATTGAGAAATTGCATACAAGCAGCGAGGGGCTTTTGTATTTCCATAACAGCATGGGCCATTCAACATGCCAGCATGATCTTCTCAGTTCATTACAGGTCAAAAGGAAATAATGTTTTCAACAAGCGTCTTTCTTCTAGTCCCCACACTGGCTTCAGTGAGTCAAATCTACCTCGGCTAGTGTACAATTTAGTAAAATCACTTCCTGTCTTTTTATGCACTATTTTTTGGGGGGTAGAAAGCAAATATCAACCTGGGAAAGCAAAAAACCCTATAGCTTGCCATTGAAGAAGATCAAAAGATAGTAGACATGGAGAAAACTTTTATTCAGTTATGAATCGCGAGTCTTTGTGTGACGATTCATGACTCCAGAATCTTTTACAAAATAGTTTTACATTTATAATAGAGATGAACCAGTCGATCGGTCAATCATCAGAACTGGCTTGTTTTCATTTTGATTGGCCCTGACCGGTGATAGAAATGATTCCGTAACGAGTGCTTATGATTCCGAGTGGCACAAAAGAAACTAATTTCTTTGGCTCTACATTATCAAAATTCATGCACGTTAAAAGCCTTTTTCTCCAAACTCTGTGAGCGAATTAGTCTCAAACCCACTCATTACACACGCTTACACAAGTCGCTAAACACCGGGAGTGCAAATTAGTTGAAAATTATGTGTTAGAAGCCTCACATACCTAAATTAGAATCTGCACATGCTCGCGTACTCACTGTCAAGTAGAGTTTTGAGACTTTCAGCGTAGTAGGAGTGAATTATTTGCTAAGTTAGTTTAGAAATAATAATTACGGCGGATGACATACGTGCTGCTGAGTATAATGTTAGTTTTTGCTAAATACATTTTTAAAGGTACATGTTAAACTCTTGTATTTGTGGGTTAGTGAGGTTGTATTGTTTAAATGCTGCTCTTGGTTTTTAAGTGAGAAAACTACAGTGGAACCTCGGATTGCGAGTAACCTGGTTTACGAGTGCTCCGCAAACTGAGCAAAGATTTTTAATACATTTTTAATCGGAAACCGAGCAAGTGTTAGTTTACGAACACCAAGTATCATGCATCACGCATGCGACTCTTATTTTGACACCGAGCGGCAAGTGATGATAACTGAGCCAATGATTTTTCTCTCTCTTGCGCTGCGGGAATTATGGGTAATCGTCTCCCCTGCTGCATCTCCTGTGTCAAAAATAAGAGTCCCCTGCTGCATCTTAGTGCTCATCTCTTATAATCAACATGTCCCTCTCTCTTCTGTGTGCACGCGCGTAATTTGACACCCCCCCCCCCCCTACTTTACAGCAGTGATTCCGTTAGTATGCACTCACGCGAGTATCATTAGAGAGATTTCTTTCTTTTTTTCCCTGTTAAAATAATGTTTGCATTGTGTATGTTAGTTGTGAAACTTAAAAAGTGAGGTGTGGGGAGGGAGGAGGAGTTTTACTGTTTATGACGAAGTGAGGGGCTAATTCCACACACACACACACACACATATATACAAATACACGGCGCCTGCGCGCACAAAAGGAAACACTTAACTGTCTGGATTTATTTTTACTTTTTTTTTTAAATGTTAAGTGCAGGTTAATTTGATTTATTTTCAATTTATATGCTGTATTAATTATTTTTATGTATTTATTGTTTTGGGCTGTAGAACGAATAATTTGAGTTTTCATTATTTCTTATGGCAAAATTTAATTTGGTTTACGAGTATTTTGGAATACGAGCCCGCTTCCAGAACGAATTATGCTCGTAATCCAAGGTTCCAATCCAATGTTATAAGAACTGGGCTACATTTAATTAATCATTAAGCTTTTTTAATAAGGTTTAAAAATGTTATAAAATTGGTGGGAAATGTAATATCAAACCAGGATATTTATAAAATCCTGTTACTATTTAATCACAATTTTAATCGAATCCGCATTCAGGTTTCAGGTATCGAGATATCGTATCGGGCGATGACTGGTGATTCCCATCACTAATGGATGTGCAAGAGTTAAAGTGTCATCTTATGTAAGATGATTTGTTCTTATTACTGTCCACGCTGTAACCAGTCATCCAGATAGGACAGTATGCACTGAGCCCAGCATTCCAGCATGCGCCATTATCTCCAAACATACATTGATAGCAGATACTGAAAGGATGCAAAAAAGCATTTAAGCAACAAAAGGGATGATTTGCCTTGGATAAGTTCAGCATTGATGATTACTGTTAGAAAGCGACTCGGCAAAAAAATGCATGGAGTCAAAACCACTGCAAAACAAGAGGACTATACGGTAAAGGCTTGCTCAAATCAGTTGCAAAAAAGACAGCTTGATGACCCCAAACCCATTTGGACTGATGTGTTGAAAGTGGAACTTTTTAAAAGACCTGGCATCATACCAGCAGTCAAACGTGATGGTGGTAGTGTGATGGTATGGGGATGTTTACTGCTTTACTGTTTTGGTGACTTGCCATGGACTGTGAATTCTGCTCTCTACCAGAAAACCATAAAGGAAAATGGTTATCTGGTCATCTGTGCATGATCGGAAGTTAGATTATGCAAGAAGGCAATGATCAAAAGCAGAAGAGCAATCGCATTACTGAAAAGCACAAAAGAAAGCAAATACCTAGACAAAGACTTGAACCCCTCTGAGTGTAAATGGAGAGCTGATATGTGAAACTCCTTTAATGAGGCTGAAATTAAGTAATTCACGTAAAAATAGTTTAAAATAATAGAATAATGCCTCAGAGTGGCGCTGTAATACAGTGCACGCCCCATCATCCAGAGATCGCAAGTTCGATTCCCGGGTGATGCTGTAACCTCTCGCAGCCGGAGGTCTAGAGAGAGCTGATTGGCCGAGCTCTCTCAGAGGGGAGGGATGAGAGGTACTTCGTGCTCTCACATTAATCACGGCTCTACAGCCAATCAGGGTCGTCTGTGAGCTCACGCAAGTGGAAGGAGCGGTGTGTTACTCCGCCCTCAACGGCGCGTGAGCAAAAAGTTCGAAAAAGATGCTATCTGCTGGCGTCACGTGGTTCGGAGGAAACACGTGATAGTCTTCGGCCCTCCCGACTAAGTGGTAATAGTAGCCTTAATGTGGGAGTGCCCCCTAGTGACTGAGAGGAATTGGATAAATTAGGGAGAAAATGGGGGAAAATCCCCCCAAAAATTAAATAAATAAATAGAATAGAATAGAATAATATTCCTTCAGTCAGCAGAAGTTTGGTTGTGGATGTTGCTTCAAAAGGCTTTGCTGTTTCTAGAGCGACTGGAAAACAGGACACTGTGTGCACACTGAAATTAATATGTGGACTATATTCATCAAATATGCTGAATTAGAAGGTTTCGGTTGTTGTGCTTTTCAACTCAACAACTAGCTGTCGCATTATTCATTTTGCTATTGATGTTCTTCAGACCGGTAAGCATAGAAATAAAATTATAATGACAGACAGGGACTAATAATTATTTTTCCCCCAGGTAATTGTGGTGCTTATTGTTCTATGCCGTCTGTAAATGAGAAACTTCATTTTAATTTTCATTTAAATTTTGCCTCCTAATCTGTTGGTGATCAAGGTATTCATAATGGACGGAGAATGTAGATGCTGATAGTGTTGATACGTACTGTATGTGAAGGTGTAGGTGGATAGAAATGGAGCGTGTCCGTTTCTCTCCAGCTCATCGTAGCATTGACTTGATGAGCATCATTAGTCCCATGTCATTTGGCACCGATTCAGATTACTTAGATTTGCCCTTCAGCAGGAGAATATGAACATGAATATAATTATTTAAAAACACACAAATCCATGCTTTCCCTCATTTTGCATGAGCTGTAACTTTGTTTCCCTACAGCAATAAATTCCACAAGTGAGATCGCCATTACAAAATGTAAACAAACTGGTTTGGCTTTTAAAAATCACAATGTGTTTCGGTGGATGCTGTCTTTCCATTAGACGTAGCTAGTGTGAGGCTAATGAAAAGCACCATTATGAGGTTTTACAGTGCTTAGATAAATAAGTCAGGGATGAATTATTAGAGTGGGATATTACAGGATATTGCGGCGAAGAGGTAGCACAGTGGGTTGAAGCTCTGGGTTACTGTTCAGAAGGTTAATGATTCAGTCCCCAGCTTCACCAGTATTTCCCTTTTGGGCCTCTTGCATAAGGCCCTTACAGGTGCATTGTATCATCACTGACACTGTGCTATGTGCTGCAACGTATGTGTGACAAATCAAGGCTTATCTTATCCATTTGATGAATTAAACCATTTACAAGCAAAAGTCCACTATAAAACTATGCATCCAACTATGCTTAACTCAATTAAATTAAATTTGTATAGTGCTTTTAACAATTGACAATGTCGTAAAGCAGCTCTACACAATCAGAAGAATTATTTAAGTTTGTATGACATGTGAATGAATCAAAATGATAAGATTGTCCCTGATGAGTAAGCCAAGGACAATGGCGACAGTGGCAGTAGGAAGAGACCTTGAGGGGAACTGGACTCAACGGGGAACCCGTCCTCATTTGGGTGAAAACGGATAGCAGGGATTGATCTGCAGTCATACTGTGTGAGACTGGATGTTTAGTATAACAGGATTATGGATTCCAGTTCGTTTTCGGAGGCTCAGGTAGACTATAGGAAACTCCAGTCCTGAACAGTCGAGCAACTGCGTCCTCACGAGTCCTCAGAGAACAGCTGTCAGCATCAGCCGATGCCAGGACCGTCTTCGTGGAAAAGTGGAACCGTCCCAAGTCACTACACGCATCCCAAACAGACCACACGGGGCATCCATGCGACGAGATCTCCAACCAGAAGTGGGACACCATGACGAGTCAGACTGGTCCAGAGAGGAAATAAAAAAATAAATAAAACAGACTTTATTTTCACTTTCACTTACGCCTCTTTTTACGGGGCAAGTTCTTGCTTGCTGAAAGCTGTATGGTTTGCCGTGTTCCTAAGCATGAAGTGCCACCCACGCAAAAAAGTATCGTTCCTACCTTTTTACTTAAACCTGTAGTCGGAAATGTGACATTTGTGATTCAATCAATCTGCTATTTAGAAAGAATACTTCTGTGTGTAAGCCCGAACCCCAGACGATCCCGGAAATTGTCCTGAGTGCCTCATGAGTGAATGCCTCAAATGCATTCACTTATGGTAAACTATGTATATCTGCTGACAATTCTACTTACTCACTTACTGTATCATCGAGACCTTTTATCTTGCACACCTACACACACACACACACACACACACACACACACACAACGGGCAGTTTAGGATCACAAATTAGCCTAATTATCCTAAAGAAAGTTAACTACCTTACAAGCAGGTATAAACATGAGAGCTAGCGATACCTCTATAGCCAGGTACGTCTATAACATCTCAAAGTTTATATTAGACTAATATCTTGTATTGACCTTAGAATGGTTTTTCCCAGTTGCTGAATGATATTACAATTTAATTTCTCCATATGCAGACCAAATTACAAAGCTGAGGCAAGGCTGCATAAGCTCCCGAGATTTAAATTAGAAATGGAGAATTACATTTAAAAACTGTTCATTATTTAAAATAATAGCTTGCTAGTTACAAAAAAACTTTAAATAAGAGACTAAACCATAATCACAGTACCAAATTCTAAAGATGGTGCTAAGAAAAAAAAGAGTGGAACAATGCAACATTGAAAGAGGAAGTGCTTAATTCTCCTACCCAGCTTCCAGCAATCAAGAAGAGCTACTAACCCCTGAAACAATATTAAATATCCATTCACCATGTACCATCCCGTCCTTTGTTGTACCACAAAAGCTTGGCGGTGCCTACAGTTTTTCTGACGTAACAAAAGAAGAGAGAAAAACTTTGTTTTCTGTCATCCTTTACTTAGAAGCCTACTGTAGGGGATTATTTAAGCCCAGCCAATACATTGTGTGCCGAATCAGAAGAGTGCCTTCTGAACACACAATGCATTTCCTGGAGGAGGGAGTCTGAAATGATGGCTTTGTCATGGCTGACTGAAGTGCTTGGCAGACCCACACTGACAGGCAAGCTAAGCCAAGTGTTTGTGTGCAAGAGCATAAGTGTGTGTTAGTGCTTTCATGTGCACGAATGGCCATTTCCAGGAAAGTGCCTGTGCAGTTCCAGCTCTGCAGTCTCATCAACGTGGATGTGAGGGATTAGAGAGATAGCTTCCTCTATCGCCATCACCATGAGATATTAGTCCATCTTGATTGCAGACAGGCTTTTGCAAATGTAAATCACTTCTATGGGCATTTAAATGAAAGTACATGGAAATACATCATAATAACTTTTAAACAGTGTACCGCCTTCATGAACTGACTGCTAGGACTGTTCTTGACATACTTTCACACTGGGAAGTGACTAATTCTTTGCCTTAAAACTTTCTGGACAACCCACTAACACACCCAAAGTGTGCTTGTAGAACATCTCTCGGTTCTCCAGATTTCCTCCCACTGTTGGAAAATGCTGGATTGACTACACTAAACTGCCTCCAGATTGTGAAAATTAGGATGTGTGAGGCAGCATCCAATGCTGGGGGTTTGAATCTCGGCTCCAGTCTGTGTGTAGACATGCCATGTATGTTAACTGGTGTTTCCAAATTGCTCATAGCGCATGATAGTTTGTGTACTTCCAGGATGGGCAATGCCACACTGACCCTACACAAAGTAAGCTGTACGGATGTACTGTATGGATGCATGTATATATGTAAGTATGTATGTATGTATATATAGATGGATGGATGTGTGGATGGATGGATGGATGGATAAATGGATGTGTGTGTGTATGGATGTATATATGGATGGATGGATGGATGGATGAATGTATGGATGGATGTGTGTTTAAACGGTGCCCAGCATCCCATTTGGACAGAATTCTCCTGGCTTGTCCCCAGCTGGATAGGCTTTGGGTTTAATATTTTTTTTGTTACTGAGGAATGCAGCAAAGAACTTTAATATCAGCCCAGAAATAAATAAGCCCTGCTTCCTGTAGCACTGGTTTGGTATTCTCATCAGATCAATATCTGGTCCCGTCCCGGACCAGCTTGCGGTGGATACATGGAGGTTGCTGTCAGTAATGTATCAGAAATTCCTGAATCATTTATTATTTTTAAGTTTAGAGGGAGGGACGTCGCTGTGATTCGGCTTACTGTCAGCACTGTTCAGGAGGAGAGGAAGGATAACAAGTGCTGCATTATATTTTTAGCACTCGAGAACTGGACAAGTCAACTGGGATGGGATGAAAGCTGTTTCTGGGTGACAGTGTGCCATACATACCCCTTTGTTGCACTGTCCAATGTATATGTACTGTACAGATAAATTTCAACAAGAGGATAGTGCAAACAGATAATGGACGCATTGTAATCCCGGTATTGAAGCATTTTCCTTTGTGTTTCGAGAACATGTCTTTGCGTCATCTTTTTGTATAATGTGGAGGATTGGAATGCCTATTCTTGTTTTTTTTTTTTTTAAGAATATTATTCTCAATTGCTGAATCGTTTTTCTTTCTGTTCTTCAGTCTTGTGCAGGATTTGGCAATATGAAAACCTATTCTAGTCCTGGTAAACATTTTATCTGGTGCCTTACAAAACAAAGCAAATTTTAAAGATATCCCCAAAATACTCAGTGCACCTATTATGCACAATATTTATTAGACATTCAGATAGGTCTCTGTTGTGTGTCTATGAAACAAAAGATGTGAGACAAAAACATCGCCTGCTTCTTGTCATGTTTCTATTTTGGTATTGGCTGGGGCTCAACCAAGTCAGTTATATTTCTCCCCCTAATGTGACCTCATATAAGAAATAAATAAAAGGATTTTGCCGTATAAAAATGCATTATCTCATAGGTATTTCGGCTGGAGCATTAACAGACACATTTTTGGAAGACCTCTGAGACCTAGTGTAAAATATGGGACCTTCAAGTCAATATCTAATTTTCAGTGTAATATTTTACAGTCTAATGCAAATTCTAAGCTCATCTCCCTGTGCACAGCTGGCGAATAATTTCTAAAGTTGCGTCATGCGCCTGGTTATCCATCTTTCAAAGTGAGCACTACTTAATTCTTAACTACAAATTCTGTACATTCTAAAGCTTGACACATTGGGTGCAGTAGGTACAAGAGAAGGCAGAGAGGAAAAAAGAAAAGAGGAATGTTGGGGGGGGGGGGGGATGTTCGGATGATTGTTTACCCCCAAAGAAACTCAAGTCTGGCCTATTACAGGTCCATAAATCTCCTGGCACTTAGAACCACTCAGCCAATCTCATGCTCCAATGATCAGCTCAGTCTGCACTCTGAAGGCAATCAACAGCTCCACCTATCAGAGTGCAAAACGAGGATGATCATTTCATACCCTTTGTTTTTCTCATGGACATTTTTCTTTCTCTGTAAATCCCCTCAAGCCTGCTGAATTCAATTGTTAAATGCTGACGAGGGTTTATCTGTCGTGTGTCTAATTCCAGACTGGTGACGTTTTGTTGCATGCTGCGGTGGGAAAATGTGACCTGCTATCATTATGATGATGATGATGATGACGTTTTACAAGAATGACCGAGTCTGAGTGTAATATGTGTGCAATGCAATGAAAGTATTTGGACCTGTATTTTGTATTGTATTGAAGCTAAAGTGGGTGTGGTCTAAACCATGTTTGGTTGGTCCATTTATAAAGTGAAATATTTACACAATTGAACAGTGGGAGGAACCAAGATTAGAAACCAATATGAAAAAAATTATTTTAAATCATATGTGCAGTTATGTTTTTTTTTGTCATGCAATATTTTCCAGACAGTTAGGCTATTGTTATTTTCAGAAAATGTTTACCTGCATATTTTGATTTTGGCACTGCACAAGTATGCTGGAACAGATGCAGGGTATTTGGGGGTTGGGGGGGGGGGTCTGGCTGGCTGGAACCTCTTCCATAGAACTCAGAGCACAAGGCGATGTGGTAGCAACCAATCGCACAGCGTAACCACACACACACACACAATCATACACTATGGACAAATTGAAAACATCATTCAGCCTACACCATGTGACTTTGGACTGTGGGATGAAACAAACTACCCAAAGGAAACCCACCAAGCAATGTGATGTGGCATCTCCACAGACATACACACAACACTGGAGGTTCAAGGTGATACTAACTACTAAAGCCACCATGCTGCCACTAAGCCACCAATCGAAGCCTAATTCATTGGCTGGGCGGATACCAAGAATGCTGCAAATGCATTGCACAGTGACGTATTGCTAATGAAGGTGGTCTTTCTTTGTCCCATGACCTTCGGGAGGTATTTACTTTTATACGCCTGCATGATCAATAATAGTCCCGTAGAGGGCCAATACAAATGTACATCTCTTGTCTTAACCCTTAATACTTGTGGCACAGATCAGGGCAAGCAACACAGCATTGGTCAATGAACAGTTAAGAAAAAGTCCTGCCAACATGTGTCGACCGTGGAGGCTTCTGACATTTGGGTTTTTGGATACTTCAAGTAGATGCAAAGATACACACATGGACAAAATTGTTGGTACCCTTTGGTCAATGAAAGAAAAACTCACAATGGTCACAGAAATAACTTTAATCTGACAAAAGTAATAATAAATAAGAATTCTATGAATGTTAACCAATGAAAGTCAGACATTGCTTTTCAACCATGCTTCAACGGAATTATAAAAAAATAAAAAAAAATAAAAAGAACTCATGGAACAGGCCTGGACAAAAATGATGGTACCCCTAACTTAATAGTTTGTTGCACAACCTTTTGAGGCAATCACTGCTATCAAACGATTCCTGTAACTGTCAATGAGACTTCTGCACCTCTCTGCAGGTATTTTGGCCCACTCCTCATGAGCAAGCTGCTCCAGTTGTTTCCGGTTTGAAGGGTGCCTTTTCCAGACAGCATGTTTCAGCTCCTTCCAAAGATGCTCAATAGGATTGAGGTCAAGGCTCATAGAAGGCCACTTTAGAATAGTCCAATGTTTTCCTCTTAGCCATTCTTGGGTGTTTTTAGCTGTGTGTTTTGGGTCATTGTCCCGTTGCAAGACCCATGACCTGCGACTGAGACCCAGCTTTCTGACACTGGCCAGCACATTTCTCTCTAGAATCCCTTGATAGTCTTGAGATTTCATTGTACCCTGCACAGATTCAAGACACCCTGTGCCAGATGCAGCAAAGCAGCCCCAGAACATAACAGAGCCTCCTCCATGTTTCACAGTAGGGACAGTGTTCTTTTCTTGATATGCTTCACTTTTCCGTCTGTGATATTTTCTTGATGTGCTTCATTTTTCCGGCTGATGTGCCTTGGCAAAAAGTTCCATTTCGTCTCATCTGTCCATAGGACATGCTCCCAGAAGCTTTGTGGCTTGTCAACATGTAGTTTGGCATATTCCAGTCTGGCTTTTTTATGATTTGTTTTCAACAATGGTGTCCTCCTTGGTCATCTCCCATGTAGTCCACTTTGGCTCAAACAACGAGGGATGGTGTGATCCGACACTGATGTTCCTTGAGCATGAAGTTCATCTTGGATCTCTTTAGAAGTCTTTCTGGGCTCTTTTGTTACCATTGGGATTATCCGTCTCTTTGATTTGTCATGAATTTTCCTCGTGCGGCCACGTCCAGGGAGGTTGGCTACAGTCCCATGGATCTTAAATTTCTGAATAATATGTGCAACTGGAGTCACAGGAACATCTAGCTGCTTGGAACTGGACTTATAGCCTTTACCTTTAACATACTTGTCTATAATTTTCTTTCGAATCTCCTGAGACAACTCTTTCCTTCGCTTCCTCTGGTCCATGTTGAGTGTGGTACATACCATGTCACCAATCAACACAGTGACTACCTGGAGCCCTATATATAGGCCCACTGACTGATTACAAGATTGTAGACACCTGTGATGCTAATTAGTGGACACACCTTGAATTAACATGTCCCTTTGGTCACATTATTTTCAGTATTTTTTAGGGGTACCATCATTTTTGTCCAGGCCTGTTCCATGAGTTTATTTTTTTTAAATAATTCCGTTGAAGCATGGTTGAAAAGCAATGTCTGACTTGGTTAACATTCATAGAATTTTTTTTAATTATTACTTTTGTCAGATTAAAGTTATTTCTGTGACCATTGAGTTTTTCTTTCATTGACCGAAGGGTACCAACAATTTTGTCCACGTGTGTATCATTACTTCTAAAATGCATAACCACTATTTTTGATCACAGACAAATTTTTGCCCAGTCATGTTTGTACAGTTGGTTAACATGAAATAAAATTTATTTCTTCATATTCCCTAGTTTGATATGCCACTCTCTATTGCACAAGCCTGACCCCATATATATTTATAATGAATAAGAATAAAAAATTTACTTTTTTTTTTATGTTCTGGGTTTTAAGGGCTACCCAAATAGTCTGTGTATTCTCTAACACCCCATGAGTAATTCAGCTAAATAAGAGACATTTTATCTTTCAATGCAGCTTTTGCCCATGTACAGATAAAACATTTGAGTATTTCACAGCTTGAATGTTCAATATTTTATGAAACACTCTTGTTTCTGCAACACAGACGTGATCCAGTAAAATGGGAGAAGAAGTGAAATGGGGGTTGTTTCTCTTACATTCTGAACAATTGCAAGCTTTTCTGATGATAAAATATAGCCATCTGTAGCAGACAAACTGAATCTTCAATCAGAATCCAGTGAAATCAAGCTGATCTCCATCTTTGTAGGAATTTGAGAGCATAACTGGTCTACTGATAATTAATATTAATATTAATATTAATATTATCATCATTCATTGTCCTCCTAAGTGGCAAATGACAAAATATTGAAGTTAAATTTGCTTCAAATGCCTAATTTTAAAATAAAGCAACATCATTTAAAATACTATTTTAAATGTTTTAATTAAGGAGGATATTCTTTGCATGTGTAACTGCACACTTTCATGCAATAAAAGTCTTAGCTGTCATTGCATACTATTACATTAATATGGATATCCATTGCCCTTTAGACAATGATGCTTAAATATGGATGAAAAGGGAAATGTAATTCGAGGTTTGATTTGTATCCCTTCTGTCCATCTTACGGTTTAATTTATAGTTTGTTCCAAAGGTCACAAGAATAGTATTTTGACAGGATTAAAAAATAAAAATCCTCATAAAACAGATGAGAAAAGAGATCATAACAGGGTTTAGCCAACTGAAGCAGCTGCTTACCAAATTGGATTGAACGTGGTTTGTGTTTTACTTTTTACTGTACATGCACGCACTGACACCATGCAGTTTTCCATCATTTTTAAGACTTTTGTTTTGTAATAGTTGAAACAGGAGAGAACTGAGAAGAAGGCTTAGGTATAAAGTAACAACCACTGCAAAAGCATGCATGATGTCATTGAAGCTAGAGTGAAGAGCAAGCATGGCATCATTGAAGCTAGGGTGTGGAGCAAGCATGGCATCAGTGAAGCTGGTTTGTGAAGCTAGGGAGCGCTGCAGGTATGACATCCTCAAATCCTGGTCAGGGTGCCAACATGACGCACCAGAAGCTTGCGTGTGGAGCACACGGGACAAGGTTCGCTGCAGACATGAACCTCTGGAACCTGGCGGAGATGCCAGGATGATGCTCTAGAAGTTCTACATTAGCAACGCTTTGCTGTGCTGCAAAGACTATGTGCTTGAAGCCAAGTGGAAGTATGCCGCCAGGTGGTGGAAGAAGCACGCAGTTCTCAAGTACAACTGGTGATGACAACAGTACCTCCTTGGAATAAGGTTGAAATAGTGAAATGATTGGTAGTGATGGGGAAGAGTCTGGCTGAGATTCTGCAGGGTACGCTCAAGCAATGCAGTGTACATCTTGGGCAGAACAGGGTATACATATAGAATAGAGCATAGAATAATTGAAGCACAGCACAGACCATGGCATTATCCAGGCATAGCTTGGACTCGAACAGGGCATGGTTTTGGGTTAAAATAGAATACTACGTGGATCACATGGCAGACACGAACAGGCCTCAGGTAAAACAGGGCCACTCTTTGGGTCTATTTTAGTGCTCACAGAAGTAGCAAGCCTTAGAATAGACATGATTCAAACATAACAGGGAAAAGTGAGGACTTGGCTCTGGTTCTGGGCTGTCTCCCTGTTGACCTCCATCTGAAGCTGGGCCAGCGATGCATGGTGAAGATGCTTCTCATACACATTGGCATTCTCTTGTTCATTCTCGTTTTAGAGCACCATGTGGGATTTAACATTGATTTCTTTTGTGCGCGCCATACTGTTGCCACCTTGACGCCGGATCTTGAAGGAATGCCTGCTGATTTCAATCGCCTCACCGATTCTGGAGTCATAACTCCATCTGAAAATACATTATAGGACAGCCCATTGTCTACACTGAAAGATTGATGGTCTTGCATTCCGAGATCGGCAAGGCACTGTGTAAAAGCAGATGGAGACTAATACAACATAAACATATCATCAAAATGATGAAATAAAAACAACAGCTAATGGAAGTGGACAGTTGCAAGACAACCATCCTGCAAAAAAAATAGGAGCTTAAATAGTGAATGAGACTGAAAGAGTGAGACAAAAACAGCAGACAATGTTAACATAAAATACCTTTTTTGTTTTTTAAACCACGCCCTTAATTGTGTAATACCTTTTTCCTCTTTCCTTCACACAGATTTGTGATAAAGAGTGGCACTACTATGTGATCAACGTGGAGTTTCCTGCTGTGACCCTTTTTGTCGACGGAGTGACCTATGACCCCTACCTAGTAACAGACGATTGGCCAATTCACCCCTCGCAGATTGATGTGCAGCTGACCGTCGGTGCCTGTTGGCAAGGTGAGGAAATGAGGTCAGATAGGGTCATGGTTGATTTTTTTTTTTTTTTTTTGATTAATTGGTTTTTGCAAAGATCAGCATAACTACTTATTAATGTAATAAAAATTGTTTGATTGGAACATGTAGATTGTAACAATTATTTATACAGTATGCAATCTGTTTCTGTCTTTTTCGACTCGTTTTCTGTGATCAAGAACCACCTCAATGACCATTAAAGCTAGGAAACATCATACCAGCTATGGTACTGTCTTAGACAGTTTATTAAAATATTATCTCCCCTGTTATAGTTAACAGTGACCAAAATTCTTCCAAAATTCAATTATTTTTTCATATATTATATTATATATATTATATATTATATTATATGCAGTTTGCGATATTAGTTAGCATTATAATGTATTAAATAGTTCGTTGGCATGAAAGGTTTTAGTAGTCCTAGCTGGAATACCGGTAGAGATGCCATTTTTGGTCCCTTGAAACATAGTAGTTTTTCTTTTCTTTCTTTCTCTCTCTCACTCCTTTTTTGCTTAAAAGCCAGCGGCTACAAACCATCAAAAAAAAAATCGAATTAGTTTCAGCTTTCTGAAACGAGGCTCTCAGCACTCACCTGTTTTTCTTTCTATTTTGCCTCTGGTGGTGATTATTGTGAATCCCAAGACAGGATAGCGAGGAATCGAACTGTTCTCTCACTAGTACACCTCGGCTTCTTGTCTGAACTTCGCTAAGCCACAGTATAGAACCTTTCTGACTTTTAGCATGGATTTAGGACTCCCTTAGGATTCCCGTTGCAGTCAACATAATGACATGAAATGGATTTGAAAGGTCAGGATCCCCATCACTGTTCATGAAAGTCATGAATGGTAGTGGAAGAAAACAAGTATAAAGAATAAAAAGAATTTAAAAATATATATTTTTTAAAAACTTGGGAGTGTGCATGCTAACATATATAGAAACATATTACAAGAAGCACATTCACTATATACAAAACCAGTGATTTAAACTAGCAATCAATCGGATTTGAGAATTCAACCATGCACACATGTAATATAAATATCTACACTGCCCAGCAAAACTAATATTTCATTGGTTATTGCTTTGATTACAGCACTATATGCCGCAGCTTATAGTTTGGATAAATCTTATGCAATGTCACAACAATTATTTCCATCCGGAGTCTCAATAATTTCTCTTCAACATCTTGGATTAACCATGAGTCTTCTTCAGCACATCTCAACAGGGTTAAGGTCTGGACTCATATTTGAATACTATATTTGAATACTTTCCATCAGGAAAGAAAAAACCTGGCCATACAGTATATCCAGCTGACCTCATTTTTTTTGGGCACATAATGTTGCTGATCCTAGTGCCAACCCTTTGTTTGTCTTTACATTCAAGTCTTTGCATTTGTTCTCTTCCACCTCTCTTCCCTGATTTGTCCATCACTCTGGAACAGGGCAAATCTGGACTCATCAGACCACATGAACCATTGTCCAATTCTCCACAATCTATTCTTTATGCTCCCTAGCAAACTCAAGCATTTACCCTCACTGATAAATGGTTTGCTTAAGGCTACACAGCTGTTTAGTCCCAATTCCTTGAGTTTTGCATTGTGCATGTGGAAATGCTATTACTTTCTAATATCCATTTGTTCTGTCGTCGTTGTTTTGTTTTTTCTACAATTTGCTTTGAACAAATGTTTGATCATTGTAGTTTAAGAAATGTGTAGGTTCAGAAATCTCTTTAGTTGTTTTCTTTGCCTTATGCAGGTCAATAAATTGAAACAGTGTAGCATCTTTATTATTATGACCACATATTATGTCCATTTTTTAAGAAATGAGAAGCTACTCACTCCATCAGTTTGGGTTAAATAACCTATTGCTAACTGAATCACGTGAATCATTGCAGTAATTATCCAATTAAAGGCTCTTAACTATTTGCTTAGTGAAATCCAGGTGGTGACTGTTTTTTGGCTGGGCAGTGTATAACCAAGACGAACATAGTCTATTAAATCGACTACTGCTACGGCTTTTCTATTTCATAAGCATTTCATCATGTTAAAATTGCTAATGTGCTGCACTCACAAAACAGACATGAGTGGGCAATTTAATTATTTAGAATCTAATTACTTAAATAGCAAGTGTTAAGAACCAGGTATTCATTTTTCATTTTCTCCACAGTTCCAGGCTAGAATAAATTTCTACCATATCATAAGCGAAATATCCTTGCAGCCTGTTCTTTCCTGTTATAAATCAGAGCTCAAGTGTTCCCATGCTCTTCTCCTGAGCTTAGATAACAATTAAATGGTAATTTCTGTCAGAGAAATGATCAGCAGGCCAAGAGGGAGGCTAGATTAGCAGAGTGCTAGTGTCAGCACATTGCAAAAGGAAATACAAACCCACCCACCCACCCCACTCATTGTATCTGGAGATGGCTAAATTGCACTTGTTTTGTGTGACTTTGTTGTGACTACCCGGCAGGTGGAGAGGTGATGACTCCACGCTTCACGCAGTACTTCCGCGGAAGTCTCTCAGGACTCACTATCCGTCCTGGGAAGATCGAGACCCAGAAGGTCATCTCCTGTTTACAGGCCTGCAAAGAGGGTTTGGATATCAATTCCATGGAGAGCCTGGGGAAGGGCATCAAGGTGCACACATATACAGATGAGGTCATTCACGCGAGTATAAATCTTTCGACTTATTCTCCCTCTCGCTGTCCGTTTCAGTTCCACTTCAACCCGGCCCAGTCAGTTCTAGTGATGGAAAGTGATGATCTAGAGAGCATTAACACAGCCATGGCAAAGGTCTCCTATATTAACTCGAGGCAGTTCCCGACTCCAGGCTTACGCACACTACATGTATCCACTACCATGCAGTAAGCGCATCATTATTCCATTCTAACAATGGGTATTTCTCTCCAATGCAAGTCTTCACTAAGGGCTTCTTTCCTGTTTTTGTGGTGCAGATGTTTTGGCGAGGACTCGTGTATCTCCATCCCAGACATTAAAGCGGTGGTGATGGTGCTGGTGCCCAGCGAACCCCAGATCAGCATCACGGGTTCCGAGCACATGACAATACCCGCAGCGGAGCTCCGAGCCCCTCTTGGGGTAGCACTGTTCAAAGAGATCCACATCATCAGTACCGTCACCAGGGGCGACGGGACTTACAGCTTGGGTACGATATATTCACATGGGATCATCAACATTGGAACAGAAGAAAACCTTGTCATGTTTCGTCAGATGACTCTCGTTTTTCTGTTGCAACATGCAAGATGGTAGGGTCAGAACTTGGTGTAAACAACCAAATCCATCGGTTCATCCATCCATGCATTTGGAGTTAGTTTGTTTCACTCCAAATGCATGAATGGTTACTAAAAAGCATTATTAACAAAGTTTATAATTTAGAACTTGAAATTCAGATAAATTTATTCCCTCTCCTGAGAAGAGTGTAGGTTCCATTGTATGTAAATCACAAGTCTGAATCACATCAAATGCCACAACTATCTCTACTTACATGTGGGAGCCATAGGGAGCAGAATAAGAGCAAAACATGCTCTCTGGGTGGGAGGAATGTCATACTCATTCTCTCCTGTCAATCCCAACAACACTAGGAGGTAAACTCATGTATACAGAGGATAGCTACAGATAGTGATTTTCTATGTGTGTATTAGAATGCCTTGAGATGCAACACTGACAACAGCTGGCTGGATTCATGTGTCTTAAAGGGGAACACGCTTTCTGAAATGATTTATTGAAAAAAGTTGATTTCTGCTTTCCTAGCAGAACGACACAAATATATAAAATATATAAAAGCTAGCATTTCTGATGCTCTTGGGAAATTTAATTTGCCATGACCCCTTCCAGGTTAGCTTGGGGAGCATGCAGATATAATAGAACCAAAATAAATTAAAGTTATTACCTGGAGGCGTGATGATAACATGACTCACGAAACAGGATGTTTCACGATGACTAGGAAATAAAATGTTCTCAAAAACAAACGATACAAGTATACGCTTAGGAACTGTCATGTCCATGGCTCACCGGGTCGCGCACCTTGTTTTATTGGACGTGTTGTTCTCCTTTCCGGAGAAGCAATAGATCACTGAAATTGCATTCATGCACCACACAAAAGGCTCTGGTGATATGTGGTGTATATGGGATATGGAAAGAGCAGTGAATAATGGATAATGTGAATATATGTGAGGCATGACAAAATGGCTACAGAGTAGTTTTAAGGTCGTTGTAATATGACTAATATGTGCATGCATGTGTGTGTGTGTCTGTGTGTGTAGGTCACAGACCTGGAATTCTGGAAGTAATGCACAACCTTGATTACTGTGACGTGTTGGTCATTGGGGAGGAACTGAATCCAGAGCATGAGAGTCTGGAGATCCATCATAGCTCTCTCTTGGGGAAACATCTAGATGCCACAAATTCTACCTCTGGCATCTCCATCTATGGTATACAAGATGGCACTTACTATACTAGATACGTACATAAATGAACTCTGAGAAAGCTTTAAATATTAAGCAGACCATTTCCTTGGCTTCCTTCTGACTTAAAATTAATCAATGTTGCTTGTGCACACTCACTGGCTCTATTAGGTACATCTAAGCAGCCAATAACATGACTGCAGCTCAACACAATTGGGGACGTAGGCATGGTCAAGGAGATCTGCTCAAGTTCAAAACGAGCATCAGAATGGGGGAGAAAGGTGATTCAAGTGACTTTAAGCGTGGCATTATTGTTGGCGCCAGACGAGCTGGTCAGTGTATTTCCAAAACTGCTGATCTACTGAGATTTTCATGTACTGTATAACCATCTCTAGGGTTTACAGAGAATGGACTGAAAAGGAGGAGATACTGTATGCAGTGGAAAATACCTCATTGAGGTCAGAGGAAAATGGACAGACTGGCTTGAGATAATAAAAAGGCAACAGAACATGTCGTTACAGTTGAGGTTTGCTGAAGAGCAACATGTCAATACAACAAATGTTGTGAATGCACAACATGTCAAACCTTGAAGCAGATAGCCTACAGCAGCAGAAGACAACACCAGGTGCCAAATCTGTCAAGTAAGAACAGCAATTTACAGAAGTACAGAATTCACTTGGGCTCATCAGAATCGAAACAGAAGATTAGAAAAACCTTGTCATGTTTCTTCAGAGGAGTCTCGTTTTTTTTGTTGTGACATTCAGATGGTAGGGTCAGAATTTGGTGTAAACAACCAAATCCATCCATCCATCCTGCCTTGTATCAGCTGTTCAGCTACAGCCTACTTTAGTAGTATTGTTGTTGACCGTGTCCATCCCTGTATGAAAACAGGATAACGGACCTTGCCACGAAGCTAAAATCTTCTCAGACTGGTTCCTTGAACATGACAATGACTTCACAGTATTCAAATGATATCCACCAGATATCACCAGATCTCAATCCAATAGACCACCTTTGGGATTTGGTGGAATGGGAGATTCGCATCATGGATGATACTTTTAGTGACTCTAGTGTTCTGTATAGCTAAAGACAACTCAGAAGGTAGCTGATGCCGTGTGTGTGTGTGTGTGTGTGTGTGTGTCTCAGGTGTGGACTCCATGGCAAATTATGAGATGGCCATCCGGCAGGTGAGGTACTGCAACTGGCGGCTGGCCAGCCTGTCTGAAAGAAGATTCAGGCTCAGCTGCTCCGAGCTCAATGGCCGCTACACCAGCAACAACTTTAACCTGGAGGTCAGAGGACACACCTTGCACTATTTATCATTTCCCTCACATGTTCCAACGGTTCAATCGAAACCTTCTCTACTAACAACAATAAGCTCCTGTAAGAAATATGCCATGGGCAAACTTCTTGCAGCACACAACATCCTGCAAATCTTAACTGTTTTTTTTTTTTCCACTTTTAGCTACGGATAGTTCATAGCGTTGATTCTGTGGAACATGTCAATCACATGGCTGTCCAATCCCAGTACATGAGACCAGTGCATGAGCCACTGGTCATCCACACCAACTCAAAATACATGTCAGGTACGGATACTTTCCAGTTACTCTTCACTTATTGACATTTATTTATAAATAATGTATTAATTTATTAATTAGAATATGAATTAATATTAGCAAAATGTTGCAACCACTAATGATTTAACTGGACATGTCACATGGTTTTCTCTCTTTTTTTTTTTTATCTCTTTTGAAAAACACATTTTCATGCTTCTTTATTCATAAGTTATTACTTTGAGTAGAACATTAAGAGGACTCAGTAGTAATAATCGTATACAGTGTTAAAGTTAAACTTAAAGTTGTGGAAGATAAATGAATGAACACACAGTATTACACCACCATGTAATGCATGTTGTTCCCCTAGTAACATGATAAACCCGTGTGCCTCGGATTGCGAGTAACGTGGTTTACGAGTGTTCCGCAAACCGAGCAAAGACTTTTAATACATTTTTAATCGGAAAACGAGCAAGTATTAGTTTACGAGTGCCGAGTATCATGTATCATGCATGCGACTCTTATTTTGACACCGAGCGGCAAGTCATCACAACTGAGCCAATGATTTTCCTCTCTCTTGCGCTGTGGAATTATGGGAAATTGTCTCCCCTGCTGGGTCTTAGTGCTCGTCTCTTACTGGTATAATCAACATCTCCCTCTGCCTTCTGTGTGCGCATGTAATTTGATACGGTGCCCCACACACACCGACACACACTCTCCCCGGCTGCACACACGCGCTTTATTTACACAGAAAACGCAGCTCTGTCACGATTCTTTTCAAAGGTAAGGTGCTGGTTCATTTATTTTTTATTTTACAGAAGTGATTCCGTTAGTATGCCCACGCGAGTATCATTAGAGAGATTTCTTTTTTTTCCCCTGTTAAAACAGTGTTTGTATTGTGTATGTTAGTTGTGAAACTTAAAAAGCGAGGTGTGGGAGGGAGGAGGAGTTTTACTGTTTAAGACGAGGCGAGGGGCTAATTCCACACACACACACACATACAAATACACGGAGCCTGAGCCTTACTTTTTTCAAATGTTAAGTGCAGGTTAATTTGTTTTATTTTTACTTTATATTGTATTAATTATTTTTATGTATTTATTGATTTGGGCTGTAGAACGAATAATTTGAGTTTTCATTATTTCTTATGGGAAAATTATATTTGGTTTACAAGTGTTTTCTGAATACGGCCCGCTTACGGAATGAATTATGCTCGTAATCCAAGGTTCCACTGTATAATAATGCATTTTTTTTGTGATACACTGTTGCTCTAACAGTAACAGGTCATACACTGGGATGACGAGCCGATTAATCTAAAGCTAGACAAAGGAAGAATATTGCATAACAAGGCCCGTTGTGTTATTTCTGGACCAATTCATAACTGCTTAAGTGGTTTTGACTTTTTAGTAATTTTAGACATTATTAAAATGTAATTTAATAAAATTTAATGTGAATACATTTTTATAAATTAAAAAAATCCCTGCTTTTCCTTTTTTTTTTTTTTTTATTGGCGGGGGTTTAAACAACCCAATGAGATGCCCCTATTGTGACCTCATAAGAATTAGAATGTAGCCTCCCCTCCTCTGGTTTGCACATCTCCACCCAGTTCTCAGTTCTGGTATTTCATCTGGAGTATTAAGCGACACATTTTGCAGGAGCTTAGCTCTGAGACCTACAGTGGAGTCCAGATGTATTGAGACAAAAGTGAAATTTCATGTTTTAATGATGGTATAAAAAAAATCTATATAAATAAATAAAATTTTTGTCTGTGCATTGTTCTTTCAATAGTATCCATATGTTTCATACTGTACACTGGAGATCCTGAAACCAGTTTCAGAAAAAGTTCTGTCTGTCTGTATGTATATCCAGCCAGATTTTGTCAAACTGGCTAGCATGCAAAAATTTATTAAACCTTTTACAGTACTTGGATATCTGCCTGAAGTTTAACTGAAATCTAAATGTTGATGTAAAGCAATGTTGTGAACAGTCATTTGCTGGATTTAATACTCTACTTTAAAATAAGCTCCTAATGCGCTACTTGCTCAATGTAAACAAACACCAGCACCAATAGATATTAATTAAAAAAGATGATCTGATATATCTAATATTTCTACTGGGATTAGTTCGTATGTTCACTGCTGAAATAACAGCGCTAAAGTGGTATAAGTGAATTTTAACATGCTGGAGTCGTTTTAAGACAAAACTTCATCTTTATCCGTACTACTTTTTTGATTTCTCATCTGTGATTTGCTCTCTGATTACCGAACAGGGAGGGTATTTGGATGACAACGAAAAAAGTACAACTTTAAAAAACTAAACAAGGTGTAAGATACTCAACTTGACAACTTTTCAGCCGTATAGAAAGACATGTACGTGTGCTTCAACTTGAAATAATAATATCACTGATCAGCTTATTTTTAGCTTTAATTAGTGGTGCTTGCGAAGCGAAGTCCCATAGACTTAACATTGAGACCAACTTTGACAGACTGTAGCGCAGAGAAGGAATGGTCAAATTTACCACATTTGAAGACATTTGCAACCTGTGTCAGAACATACCCCGCAAGAGGGTGTAAGTTTTACCCCCGGGCAATAGAGGTCCCCAAATTTTCCCCATTGACTTATAATGGGGAAAATATCCCATTAACTTAACATTGAGATCAACTTTGACGGATTGAAGCGCAGAGTGAGTATTTGGTAGAAATCTGAAATTTAACACATTTGAAGAGGCTGGCAAGCTGTACTGGAACAGACCCCGCAAATGGAAGTATATGTTTTACCTCCAGGGGGGGCAAGAGGCACCCAAATTTGCCCCAGTGAATTATAATGGGCAATTTGGAGCGTAACTGGAACTGTATCGTTTGTCATACACCCATAAAAGAGGTGTCAAATAGTGCGGCTTAATCGTGATTGGGGTGCTAAGACTTTTTTGTTGAGGCAGGCAGTAAATTGCCTTTTATTATTAATTAATTAATTAATCTCCCCACATAATCCCGTAGACTTTGACGGATTGGACCACCGAGTGGGAATTTGGTAGAAATCTCAAATTTACCACATTTGTAGAGGCTTGCAATCGGTGTTGGAACATACCCCACATGAGGGTATATGTTTTACCCCCGGGGCAAAACAGGTGCCCAAATTTGCCCCATTGACTTATAATGGGGAATATGGTGCATGACTCGTCACTTTCCATTCGTTGTACACCCATGAAACAGGTGGCAAATTGTGTGGTTCATTTGAGAATGTATTTTATGTGGGTTTATTCGGGGAAAGGGGGCTTGACATGGCTTTCCTGTGGTGAGTGATAAACTGCCCCAGAAGGGGGCAATTAACATACAATTGTAAATTCCATAAGAACTTTGAAACTGAATTTAACTGTGGATCCCACTGTTGTAGAGACACGGGGGTGGGCTCATTTTACTCAGGCAATCAATCAGTCTTTCGCATTTATCATGATGCTCATAAGCCACGCCCCCTAGCAAAATCAACATCATGCCGTTAGCATGTTGCTAACGCGATTAGCATGTTGCTAGCATTATGCTAACGCGATTAGCATGTTGCTAGCATTATGCTAACAATATTAGCATTTCGCTAGCATTATGCTAATTTTATTAGCATGTTGCCAGCATGATGCTAACAATATTAGCATGTCGCTAGCATTATGCTAACTATATTATTATTATTTCGCTAATAACATGTTTAGCATGTTGCTAAGATAAAGTCTAGCTCATTAGCATTTTGCTAGCATTATGCTAACGATATTAGCATGTTGCTAGCAATATCAGTAGACTGTTTATATCATGATGCTATAGTGCTTGGCATGTTGCTAGCACTGTGGTTAGCTAATTAGCATATAGCTGGCATTATGCTAACTATATTAGCATGTTGCTAGCTACATCATTAGAGTGCTGCTAACATGATGCTGGAGTGCTTAACAAGTTGCTAGCACGACTCCAAAGTTGCGCCACGGCATGCACCACTCACATTTTCTTCAGGAAATGTACCTCTCTAGTCTTTTAACTATTTTTACAAATTCAATGACGGGGACTTATGCTAGTTTAAATAATGGCAATCAAGAAAACAAGAATAATTTATTTGATACTGCCCTGGCACCCCATCCAGGGTGTACACCGCCTCCAGGCCCCCTCGACCCTGTATACAGGATAAACCGCTTTATATATACCGTATAGACTATGAGTGAGAGAATGAGTGTTATTTGATGCAATGAAATTGCTGTTAAACAATCAATATTTAGGATGAAGTTATGGATTCTTCAAAACATGCTGGATCCAGCTGTGTCTGCTGTACTCTGGGTCTATGCTATGTAATATAAATATATTACATATAAACCAATTATATTTATTTGTGTCCTTATTTGTAAAAAACATTATTAGTATTTCATAAGTGTAGAACTTTTAAATAAGCATTTTTATACTTCTCACCCATTATTGCACAGTTCACTAGCAATAGTTGTCCCTGGGAACATGGTTGTAAAAAGATACAGGAAAGTCAGCTCTTGAATGACAGCGGTGTCTTGGGCAAAATCGACAACTCAGTAATGCCCTAATGCTAGAATATCTGTGTAGGAATGATGAGTTGAAATTCCACAGAACATGTGCTTCTGATTTTGAGTAAACGATGAGTCAGTGTGCGGTGTGTTGGTTTATATATATATAGTTAAAAAAGCTAAAATGTCCAGCAGAGACGGATGCATATCATGTTTGTTTTAATAAAATTAAATTCCCAATAGCATTACATATATATTTTTTCACAAGATTTTAACACTGTACTTTATCTAGAACCTTCCAGTCTAATGCATTATAATTTGTCACTTTGTGTATATGTTTGCATGTTCACAGAAACATCTGCAGCTGCTACAGTAATGATCGTTATGTGCATAACTGCCCTGGTGGTCTTCATAGTGCTGGGCATCTACCGCTTTCATGCCGTCTATGTAGAAGGTCTAAAGGAGAAAGAGGATGAATGGAAGGAGCCTGAAATAGCCTGGGATGACACAAACTTCACCATTACTGTCAATCCTATGGAGGTGACTTGCACACTTGTTTTGTTAACCCATCCAGTATGAGTTTTGTTCCCAAAGTATAAGCAGACAGTTTGGATCATGAATCCAAAGACACATGCTGCTTAATTTTTAAGGCTGAGAGGAGAAATAGTGGCATTTTGGTACTGGATAAAAAAAAAACTCTTTCGGGTTTATTTGCCATGGACCGATAGCTAAGTCATCACATTATGGTCCACCATGGAGACTCATTCAGTTTCATTTTTTGTCATAATAAGACATTAGGGGGAAATGGACTGAAAGACATGCAGCGGGGAAGTGCTCTAATGCCTAGTTTTTGTTAATATCCTAATCTTGTTATTCTCGTCAGATAAGAGTGTATTGATGAATGCCTTATTAAAATTCCTGCCACCTTTTTCTTGTACCATTTGAACACACATCTTTCGGCTCTCTTATTTTCATTCCCTAGATGCCCATCCTAAACATAGTACTGCCTTCATTTGGTCTTCTACAATCCTCTGCTTGGTTGAAAGTCTTTTAGAAATCAAATTGAATCGGATCACTGAAAGTGCTAAGAGATCACCCTGTCATTGTGGAAATTGCACAGTGGACGGTGTGATGGTGTTCTTCTCCGCGGTCTTGATAACTAGATCATTAGCTACTGATAACAGCATCCACAGGGTGTCATTTACAGTTCAGGAATTGACTGCTAAGAAACCATGGGGTCTGCGGGCATAGGCTCAACACCCAAGTCGATTGACAATGGAAGTGCAGTTGTTACTCAAGCAGCACATGATCTGAGCACTGAACAATCTTAAATAGTTTTACCACAGAAATGTGTATACCCACATTAGGCTGGTGCAATACCATGGTCCATGTTGTACATCAAACAGGGGGCACAAAAATGCAAAGAGATGTGAGGTGGCCGAAGTAAAATCTATGGAATTATGCAGATGTACAGTTTTTAACTAATGACTGCCTATGTACAGTACCAGACACATTCAATCAGACAATGAATGCTTTGTTTTCGAAGAAAACCTTTGCCTGGGGAATCGCCAATTCACAAACAGCTGGTTCATTGCCCTATCAGCCGGAGATCGCGAGGTCGATTCGCGGGTGATGCTGTAACTTCTCGCAGCTGGAGGCCTAGAGAGAGCGGATTGGCCGAGCTCTCCGAGATAGGAGGCGAGGTACTTAGTGCTCTCACGTTAATTACGGCTTTACAGCCAATCAAGGGCGTCTGTGAGCTCAAGCAAGCGGAAGGAGTGGTTAGTGCTGTTCTCTGAGCGTGTTGCGCTGCCCCCAACAGTGCGTGAGCGAGCAGTTCCAAAAGATGCATTCGGCTGGTGTCACGTGGTTCGGAGGGAACACATGATAGCCTTCAACCCTCCCTCCCAATTGGTAGTAGTAGCCTTAATGTGGGAGCCACATAGAACATTGGGGGAAAATAAATAAATAAAATAATAAGGTGCTTCATCCCTGCCAAGTCAGTCTGTTTGTGAAACAACAAATTGTTCCCACTGTTTAAAGTCTGATTTATCCTTCTGCGCGAAGTCTACACAGAGCCTTTATACTTGTGTCTGTGTCGCTCTGCAATTATACCACCAAACCACTAGTAGGTGGTGGGGTTAATATGCCACTATTCTGAGTCTCTTAGCCACTCTTTGGTCACTCTTTTTTCGTGCCCTACAAGAAATGGTGAATTAAACTGATGGTATTTTTTTTAATCTACTAAATGTCGGCCCTTTTTCTATTACAATTACTGCAACACTTATCACTGTCCACTTGCACCTCCAGGGTCGGGGTTCAATTCCCGTCTGTGTGCATGGAGTTTGCATGTTGTCCCCGTGTTTTTCCTCCATGTACTTCCAGTTTCCTCCCACAGTCCAAAGACATGCAGGTTAGGCTAACTGGCATTACCAACTTGTCCATAGTGTGTGAATGAGTGTGTTAGTGTGTGCCCTGGGATGGGCTCCAGGCCCCTCAGAACCCTGAATACAGGATCAAGTGGTATAGACCAGTGTGTGGTGCGTGTGGCAATTAAAAAATGAAAGCATAAAAGAAGCCAAAAATACATTGCAACCAGACCCCCCAATTGCAGATTCAATTCAATTCAATTTTATTTGTATAATGCTTCTAACAATTGACATTGTCGCAAAGCAGCTTTACACAATCAGATGTTGTGATTTGACATTGTCACTGAGATGCAGACCAGAAGTTACACTGGAGTAACTTCTTTAGGAATTGTACATCAGGCAACAGCATAGGCTATGGCATAGGGTACGTGGCTTTACGTTATTCAACAAACTATGCAACCAGCATTTCTGATAACTCCATTTTGACCGAGCATTTGTTTTAGAGATTACTGATGGGCACTCCATACCCTTTAGCCCGCCAGACGGCACAGCTTGAAATTATGAGCCTGGCCCATGGGAGGAATTCCAGCACATCACTGGCATGATTGCAAGGGGTCATTTGCAGTCTGTCTGCTCCATCTATGCACCAGCTGTGGTGGGAAACACTGGGAATAATCCTCTTATTTACTTGCATAATAAACAATGTTCTGGGTTTTGGGTCTTCCACAGAAGTTCAGTGGGACCTGAACTAGGTACTAAGAAGTCCAGCTTCTTACCAACTTGAACCAATGGGAGACACCTAGCACGTCACTTTAGTCGCTTTGGACCTCAAGGGTCCGGGTTCGATTCTCGCCGCTGTGTGCATGGAGTTTGCATGTTCTCCCCATGCTTGGTGGGTTTCCTCCCACAGTCCAAATACATGGTTAACTGGCATACCCAAATTGCCCGTAGTGTGTGAATGAGTGTGAGAGTATGTGTGTGTGCTCTGCAATGGATTGGCACACTATCCAGGGTGTATTTAGTGGTTTAGAGATAGGCACCAGGCCTTCCTCGACCCTATATACAGAATTAAGCGATATAGATTATGATTTTGAAGCTAAATCTCTGTACAAAGTTAAAAGTCTGTTGGTTGTTTTCTGTGAAACAGAACGTTGATGGCCCTCGGAATTCTGAAGATATCGATGAGGAGTATCCCGAGAAAGACGACGAATACATTGGGGAGGACGATGAGGACGAGCTGGCAAGGAATCTGTCCAGTGCAGAGTCAGAAGATAGCGAAGAAGAAGAGCACACAAAGGTTGAGAGAGGCAGAGTAAAGGGCAAACTAGTGTGGGACGAGTCCACTTTACCCTATTAACACCCCTCATAATCTTATATGCTCAGGAGACACACACAACAAAAAAATCAGAAATTGCTGCCTGAAAATCTATCGTTATCTAACTGACCCACCCTGAAATGTTTTTGCTGACATTTACCTGATATGTTGCCTAATCCTCTAATCTGTCCTAAATGCCAGCAATGGAAGTACACCCACATGACCTTACTCAAATTGTGAGTCCGTGCTCCCTGTGTTTAAGGAGCTTAAACATAATCGACTCAAGAAAAAATGGTTTTGGTGGCATTCCCACAATTGCTGGGAGTTTTTTTTATTATTATTTATTTAATGTATCAACATGCCATTAATTGCTATTTTCCTTAAACTTACAGAGTACTTGGTTTTGTGTGGCACAAAGTTCACCTTCCTTTTTTTTTTTTTTTTTTGTCGAATAAAGAACACTGAAGAATTTATTTTTACTGTAAAATACTTTTAATTGCATTTAATATTCAAAACCCTAAATAGAGTTTAATTCATGTGCATTCTAACAGAATACGTTCTAACAGAAGTATATTAAAACAAAAAACTTGTTTGTTTTTTCCATAAGTTTATTTGTTTCTGTTGAATTGGGCTCATTGAAAGGGTGTCAGTACAATTTTATATGCCTGTATACTGTAAATAGAAGAGAATGAATATGCATCCCCTCCATGGTACCGTGTTTTGTGTCCACACTTGCTTGTCATAGAAAAATAAGCCTCTCTGTTTATTAGTGTCTCTTTGACATATTTGTCTTTTTTCACATAAAATATTACGAATGGAAAATCATGTCTACCCTTTTCTATCCAAATTTTAGAAATAAAAAGGAACATTTTCCCTTTCACTTGTGGTTAAAAAAAAATACCAGTTGGTTAAAAATGGCCTTACTTCATGTTTAGCAATGAGTTCAGAATACCACAGAGTCCCGGAGCCAGGCAAGACACAAAAAAGTAAAAAGAAAAAAATATATAAAGTAGGTGGAAAATGTCTTGTAAAGATGAGAAGGCTTTGTGCCATTTTGCTGATCCATTAACAACATGTGCATTTATTGAGATGGCTTGTTTAACCATATAGTAGGATCAAACTCAAGATGGATGTTAACATAGTCATTGTTCTGTAGCTGGAAATTGCTTGTTGTTCCTGCTATGTGATCGAAGCTAGGAAAAGGTCATTTGCTTCATTTATGTTTTTGCACTGTACGTTTTTGTAGCTGTGGTTACCGTTTTCCTAATCCGCCATGTGCTTGTAATACCATCGTCGTGAAATATTCGACCACACCCAACTGTTCCCTGTGTCGCATTGTTTTAGATATCTTTAATCACTCTTTATTATTTTCATTTTATTTATTTTCTTTTTTTGTAAATGTTTCAAGTTATGTCTTTTCTCTGGTGGTCACTACAGCACTTTCTGTACATTGACCAATAAAGACATTTCTTTAGAATAAAAAAAGTGTCTCTTTACCTTTAAAATGTTTCTTTTTTTTTCAATATATTTGAACCAAGAACCTAAATAAAAAAAAAACTTGAGATTTGGCTTTAATCTAAATATTCAGTAAGTACATGTTGAATAACCCTGAACAGATTGATACGATAATGAATGTTAGAAGTATTTTTCTAGCTTTCGAGCAATAAAATGCCTTTCTTGAACCGAGTCATTATTAGAAGGCATTGTGCCAACGGAGGGATCTATGCCTCACGCTGTGTGCTGCAGATTGTCTGGATGGTGCCTACAGAGGAAGAAATGGAGTCATTTGAAATCTAGTTCCAGAACGCCCAGAACTCAAAGGGCAGCAGCAGGAAATGCATCTTTCTAAAGGGAGTAGAAAGCCGATTGTCGACGGCAGCCCCCACACACAGTAGTAAAGAATAATCCTTCAGACCAAACTCGAATGCGGCCCAGCACGTAGCAAGGCAGTGGAGCATCCGCACTCTGTACGAAACCAAAATACATAATTAGCAAATGTAACCAGGCAGTGCATTCCCTTTTCCTGCTTCTACTCTTTTTAAGGTCAATTGAATGTGAGTGCATTTGCTCAGAATTCAGGATTTTTTTTTAATGCTTTTTAATGCATTACGAGAAGAATGCAATAAAGTCGTGAAGGACATCAATTATCATTAAAATATTACTAAGGGTGCACAGGTATTGGGTTTCAGTCAGAACAATATGCTCTGATTCCAACATTCAATACTACAGAATCAAAATTCTACATAAAGTATAGCGCACTTAATATTTGATTGATGGCTTTTCGTAGTCAACAGGTTTTTGTATATTTGACCACTGGTCTTGGTGAAATTGGTAGAGTACAGGGAAATTTGTTGGCTTCCTGGAACAGAGCCAACATTTAAACATTATTATTATTATTATTATTATTATTATTGAGTTGAAGCTGCAAAAGCTTAAAAGTTAGCCTGCTTCATCCATTCCACAACCTGCTTTGATGTGTGTTTGGGGTCATTGTCGTTGACAATCAACAGGATTTGAGGTAATGAAATCTGAAGGAAGAATTTTGAGGTAGTCCACCTTCTTCACTATTTTATGCACTTTGCAACAGTTCTTCTGGCAGCAAGACATCCCCAAAGCATGATAATACCACCAGCGTGGATAGTCTGCTGATTTTACTCATCGAGTACAGTGTTCCTGGGGCTAAATGCATCACCTTTACTCCTCTAAACTTCTCTCAAATCAACAACAGAATTATTATTCTTTATCCATGTGGTCAGCAGCGAATTTTAGTCAAGCTTGAAGTGTTGATTTTAAATGTTTCGATGGCAGCCTTTCATTCCATGGTGATATAAAACGTGCTTGACTATAGACACTACAGGTCTGGACTGGTCTGGTTCATGCCAGCTCTAAACCTTGTTGGTTCTTGAGTTGCTCCTGACCATCCGAACCAATTTCCTCTCAACTAAGGGTGACTGTGTCTGTGTTCTCCCAGACTTTGTTGAACCTGACAAAAATTGTCAAAAAGTGTTTATGTACAATTGTTTGAAGTCGTTTAGAAGTACTATCCTCTTTCTCAAATCTGTACTGAGCGCCTTGGCCTTTCCCATTGCACTGTGTGTTGGTCAATACAATGTGTGCTGTCAAACTAGTGATTTTTATGTTGTACAGAGAAGCGACCAGGTGTCAGTTATGATTCCCAGGACGTCGAGTGGCTTTGGGTTTGGCAAATTACAAGATATTTAGGGATTTCAGCACCATAGAATTAATTATATTCATGGGTGGATGTACATTATTGATCCTCGTGGTGTGATTTTGATAAAAGAAAACCTGACAACGAATTAAACATTGTGCTCCAAACTCTTGGGTTTTAATAGGTTTAAAATGTACATTGTACGATCATGCTTCCCCAGAAAAGACCAGTTCAAAGAAGCAATTTGAAAACTTAGAAACACCCAAGCATTACAAATGACTTCAACCATTCAGTCAATGGCTTTTCTGCTGCCATCTGGCAGATCACACTACACCATCAGGTCCAAAATTAGATGGCTTCTGGACAGCTTTTAGCCTAAGGTCATCAGGCTGCTGAATATCCAGTGCAATAGCATGTGGTTTGCACATAGCTCAAAAACTCCCAAAACGCCCAGTCTCACCCCAACCCTATAAACCTGGCACAATGTAGCAAGACAGTTCATTCTTTAGCTATAGTCATTTAACTGATATCAACTGATAGCATATTGATCTATCTCAGTCATATTTTCCATTATGTCATTTAAATTAGTTTGGCAACCATGTTCATACAGTATAATGCCTTTTTGATACTGCACTGTGGAGGGGCAGAAGAGGCGCCGCTGAAAACGATTAACTTTCTTCATCTTTTCATGTATTATTGAGCAACTTCCCTGTTGCAACAAGGCTAAAGATTAAAAAGTTGCTATAGTTTGTCTCTGAAAAAGACTATAAACAAGTGTGTGTCAACCAATGGCCACAACTATTTAACTGATCATCATAACCACCATCCAGCTCCAGGGCCTGGAGGAACTAGCAGCTTACCATCTTTTACTATAATCGAAGAAGCTCATTTTCTTAATGACAGTATTTGGTGAGACAAAATTAAATAATCATACATTAGGAATGGCACCCATGGTACACATGGATGCACGTTCAATTAACGGTGCAGATTTTTCAAAATCAAATTGGCTTTATTAGCAAGGAACAAAAACGTTAAAGTGTCACAACTGAGTAACTTTGACTACATAGCCACAACTTCTACTTCTAAGAAAGTTTTTCCCCCCCCCCCCCATTACCCATTCCCAAAGATGTATCTTGCTTGTTTGTAGGTGACCAAATATTTATTTTACCAAGAGATTTACGAATGAATTCATTAAAAATCCTACAAAGTGATTTTCTGGATTTTTTTTCTCCTTATTTTGTCTCTCATATTTGAGGTATATCTATGACGAAAATTACAGGCCTCTCTCTTCTTTTTAAGTGGGAGAACTTGCACAATTGGTGGCTGACTAAATACTTTTTTGCCGCACTGTATGTGCATAGTTATGCACGTATGACCATTCGAGTTATGAATTTCCACAGATACAAACGGACCGCGGTTCTACTTCCGTTTCAATCATGCAAGTAGCTCAAAAAATGTATTGTACAAAAAACAGACACTGCAGTGTACCAGATACAGGTATTTACAATTATATACAATATGTTCAGCGCATAATTGAATGTATAAAACGTCTTAAAGGTCAGTATATTGTATACTGTATGCGTGTAGGGGCGGAGACAAATGAGTCCACCGGTTTCAATGAATCAGTCCGGGAGCACAATGACTGTCTCATAAAGTTGTCCCGATGGTGAATAATCCTAATTTTGGAAAATTCTAATCAAAACAGGGTTTACAGTCCAATACAGTGGAAAACAGTCTGGGATTTCGCAATTTCAAGGCACAGAGACAGCACTGTTACATTCCACATTTCACGGTAAGATTAATTTCCTTAGGCGCAATTAAGATTTTTGGCCACATGATGGCAGTGTGGGGAAAGGGGACAGAGATTTACGCAAGTGCATTGTTAAGTTTTACGCTGGCTGTGTTCCATTCCAAAGTGTACTTCACAGGGCGCTCCCTAATCCCTGCTCCGTTTGCAGGGAATGTTGGTGAAGGGAACTTTCCTCGACAAAAATTCAACATTCAGCACACTCTGCTATGTCAACAGCACAGACATCACTTCCCTCATGCGTTACCATGGTAACATAAGCACATCAGATACCTGTTGCTGCTGCTGCTGTGGAAATTTCACACTACGGACAATAAATATTGAATATTTATTGAATATTTATTTGTACTGATAGCATTATAAAATATACTACTGAAATGTGTATACATTTTAGTTTATTAATAAAAATTGATTAAAGATATATAGATATTTATTTATTTATTTTTAGCCAAATAAATCTATGGATTTCCTGGTTAAATTAAAATGTAATTTTTTGTGTCCTTTTAATATGATGTCCATCGATAACAATGATAATTAATTTATAAATCCTTTTTCGAGCTCCACTTTTTCAATTTTGGAATGCAAATTTTTTCATTCACTTTACTGGTGAACACCTGCTGTTCACTCGTTCCCAAAACCATTACCAGTTCCCTTTGAACTGAATATTTTCGCTCCCTGCATTTGGAATCACACTTAACATGGCTGACAACCCTGTGATGTATATTTCACAGGGTACTTCAGGCCATTTGGAACACACCTATTGTATATTGCCTGTCCATGGTATATAGGATTAATTTTGTCGCACTTGAGAATAAATTGGACTTACAAACATGCTCCTGAAAAGGAACTCGTTCGAAAGTCGGGGACTACCTGTTCAACAGTTTTTGTTTTAAATTCACTACATTAGTTACTTCAACTTGAGTAAGAAAAAACAAGTAATTATAGCTGTATATATATTTAATTTAAATATATTTTATTTATATTAGGGCTCATGAATACTTACTATTCGATTGTAAAAGAAAAAATCCTTGAGGGAAAATATCACTGAATCAAATATTCTACAAATTATTTTTTTAAGTTGGCTTTACGACAAGATGCAAGGAAGATCATTTATCTTTGTGGTGAAAAGCAATGTATGGAAAGCTATGCTCAACCATGAATAGGCCCAATAAATTAGTAAAGAAAACCTTCAGTGTAATAAGTACCAGCTTCTGTATATTGAATTATGATCATTTGTATTCTTTCACAAGTAGATATTGAGATAATACCTTTTTTTCCCCTTTTACTTTTGATTCTTAGTTATTGAAATAAATGCAGTAAAGTCCACGCAAAAAAATCTATAGAAAAAGTTCTACAGGGTGGGCCATTTATATGGATAGACCTTAATAAAATGGGAATGGTTGGTGATATTAACGTCCTTTTTGTGGCACATTAGTATATGTGAGGGGGCAAACTTTTCAAGATGGGTGGTGACCATGGTGGCCATTTAGAAGTCGGCCATCTTGGATCCAACTTTTGTTTTTTCAGTAGGAAGAGGGCCATGTGACACATCAAACTTATTGGGAATTTCACAAGAAAAACAATGGTGTGCTTGGTTTTAATGTAACTTTATTCTTTCATGAGTTATTTACAAGTCTCTCTTTGTTCACAGCCATCGACATGTCGAAGAGGATAACACGTGATGAGCGGATCGAAATTGTGAAACTGGTGAACGCAGTAACCGGGTCATTGCAGCAGATTTCAATGCGAGACACCCTACGAGACCACCCATCTCCCATGCTACAGTTAGCAAACTGCTTGCTAAGTTTCGTGAAACTGGTTCAGTGTTGGATTTGCCAAAATGTGGACGCATGAAAACTGTCACTAATGAACAAACATCAGTGGCTGTCCTAGCTTCATTCAGCAAGAACCCACAGCGTAGCACTCGCCGCATGTGACTGGAGAGTGGCATTAGTCGAACATCCCTTCGGCGGATATTAGCTACTCACAAATGGCACCCTTACAAACTCCAGCTACTGCAGCATCTCAACAAGGATGACCCAGATCGGCGCACACAATTTGCAGAATGGGCAAAACAAAAATTGGAACAGGACCCTCAGTTCACGCAGAAGATTTTGTTCAGTGATGAGGCAAACTTTTATGTGAATGGTGAAGTTAACAAACAAAACCATCGCTATTGGTCTGACACTAACCCACATTGGATAGATCCCTCCAAGACTGTTGGAACAAAAAAAGTGATGGTATGGTGTGGTATATGGGGTACAAAGATAGTGGGCCCATTCTTCATCAATGGAAACCTCAAGCAATGGAAACCTCAAGGATATTTGAAATTGCTACATGATGATGCGTTTCCCTCTTTATGCACTGAAGCTGGCACGTTCCCTGAGTTTTTCCAGCAAGATGGGCGTCAGGTCCGAGCATTCCTAGATGAACAGTTTTCTGAAAAGTGGATTGGTCGTCGTAGGCCAGTTGAATGGCCCCCAAGGTCTCCCGATCTGACCCCCTTAGACTTTTATCTTTGGGATCATCTGAAGGCAATTGTCTATGGTGTGAAGATACGAGATGTGCAGCACCTGAAACTACGGATACTGGAAGCCTGTGCTGGCATTTCTCCTGCGGTGTTGCTATCAGTGTGTGAAGAGTGGGAGAAGAGGGTTGCATTGACAATCCATCACAATGGGCAGCACATTGAACACATTTTATAAGTGGTCAGAAACTTGTAAATAACTCATGAAAGAATAAAGTTACATTAAAACCAAGCACACCATTGTTTTTCTTGTGAAATTCCCAATACGTTTGCCTCCTCACATATACTAATGTGCCACAAACAGGACGTTAATATCACCAACCATTCCCATTTTATTAAGGTGTATCCATATAAATGGCCCACCCTGTATAGAAATACTATAGACAATTTCAACAGGACATTTGCTTCAACAATTCTATAGAATATTTACTTATTTCTATAAAATCTGTAGAACTGCTCCAGGACTCTATAGAACTTCTGCTAGACTGTTTATTCAGTTCTGTAGAACTCTATGGACCTGCTAAAGGATTCAGTAGATCTTCTGCTTTGAGCTGCGTGTTCCATAGAATGTTTACTCGGTTCTTTTGAACTCTATTCTCACACTTTCTTGTATGGCTATGATCTCCTACAGAATTCTGTATAGAACTCTCAGAATTTCTGAGCAGACATCTGTGCCCTTTTGAGCTTTGACTTTTTTTGTAGAACGCGTCCTTTTAAACAAAATCCCAGCAGTTGTTTAGATTTCTCCTGCTGACGTGAAGCTCGAACATCTACACAAGTCTACTCTTCTTGCCAATAATTTAAACATTGTTGCTCAGTATTTGATGGATTATTGATTTTCTTCAAAACCCCATACTGTCTAACAGATCATTTCAGGTGCTGGCGGGAAGCCTGCAGCCATTATTTTGCTCAAGTGGGTTTTTACACACTCGCTGTTTACATTTTCCATGTCATTATCACCTGAATTTTTGACAGTGGTTCAGAAGAAGTTCAGCCTAACTGAGGTATTTTAAAATAAATGAGGTGGAGATTGTGAAGACAAAGTACTTTATAATGAGCAAGACTATTTTCTTATTTAATACTGATGATTGAATCTAGCGGTACTGGTTCTCTGTAGGACTTTGATTAGCACTTCACCAGTGGGGTGGGAACAAGCCAGTGCACTCTTACTGCTGGTCCTAAGCCTGTATAAATAGGGAGAGTTGTGACATGAAAGACATCTGACTGTATTTCTATAGAAGACTTTTTTTTTTTTTTTTTTTTTTTTTAACAGAACCTGGGTACACGTTATGTTGTTATTAGAAAAATACTTTAGAAAAAAGTACTTTATAAGTACTTTATAAAAATGATATATATATTTTTTCTCTTCCTTGTCTCACATATAAGAAGATGAAGTAATGTTGTTGTATTTTCTATATATCTGTATCATCTATACCTACGCCCCCAAATCAACAGGGGCTTGCCCAGTATATAGCAAGAAACTGAACAAAACTGAACACTTCGATAGAAATACTAAGTGAGAGGAGAATTAGCTTCATGAAATGACATTGCCCATTCACGAAAGGACAATGAACACAATTCAAACAGAACCCATTATAACGGTGATCTCTAATGACCTCCCCAGTAGTTGCATTGCTTTCATCTGGCTGGAAAGTCACACTGTGCCGGCGTTGCTTTGTTCTCATGATGCAGACAGACGTGCTGGTATCTCTTTGCTAAAGGGCAGGCTTTTGTTCGCATTTATTCTATAGGTTTGGCTGGAAATGGCCTGTGAAATTGCTTTCTGGGTCCGAGTTAATAACCAACAGAAGCTTCTCCAGTGCAAGTGTAGGTCGTCAAAATAAAATCCATTCATATTCTGACCCAGCTGGTCTGGGTCACAATGGAGCTGGAGCTCATCACATGAACACTGGACTGGATAGGATGCCATTCTGTCGCAGGGCGTCATGTACACGACTATAGGTTGTATTCAGTCTCTTGTTGGTACAGAAGCTATAATGTGATAAGTGGGAACTGGGGATGTATTTTCGTCTTGCTTAAGTTGCATTTTTATTAGAAACTGATATAGTGTACATTACTGTTTATCTGATCGCTTGGTCGTGTGCTTCTCTACTTTTGGTGGTCACTACATAAAAGCTAGACATCGCTGACCCCTAGTGTGCTTGTCTTTCTAAAACTCCAAATGCTGACTGAGTAAATATTACTTGCAACACCTTTAAGATTAACTGAATGTCTGTTACTAATCCTTGTGATTAACTGTGAGCTCCCATGAATTGAGAAAAGCACACGCATTAAAGGATTATAATATAGAAAACAACATGTGACAAAGGAATTGATTGAGAACAAGGTTATGTCATGTTTTCTCTCCTTCTCATTCAGTTAGTTAGACTGTGTGCCTTATTTTGGCTTTCCTCCAGTTGTTCTTCTTTCTTATCTTTAATACTGTGACGCTTTTTGCTTGCTCCAGTATAAAGTCCCAGAACAGCATGCTCTCTTTCTCTGCCCAAAGTTCACCGAACACCACCACCATGCCTGTGGATTTCAGTGGGACCTGGATCATGGAGACAAATGACAACTTTGAGGAGTACATGAAAATACTTAGTGAGTGGCATGAGATCAGACGTAATCATTATTTTATTCTTGTATGCATGGTGCTTGGAGATCGTTTCAACATCAACTTATGCATCCTGTCCCAAGTACATTATGTCCTCTTTTTTTTTTTTTTTCAGACATTGATTTGGTCACACGGAAAATCGCTGTCCACCTGTCTCAAAACAAGGTTATTATCCAGGATGGAGACAAGCTTACGATAAAAACACTGAGCACCTTCAGGAACTACGAGGTTCACTTGACAATCGGGGAGGAGTTTGACGAGTATACAAAGGGACTTGACAACAGAATGCTTAAGGTAAGTGTGAAAACTTGGCTCAGTATTTTTATTGTGCTTTTTGGGTTACCTCTGATATCAGCTTTCAGTTTGACTTGTTCCATCATCAGCTCCGTTTCCTGACCATTACATGCTGAAATTCAGTATCTGATCTATGCTGCAGTATGACCGGTTATATAAATGGCAAGGTAGATTGGCATTGAAATTGTTTCACAATGCCACCCAAAAAATGTCGGAAAGAACCTGTTTCGATGAACTATTGTCATCCTAAAAGATACCATAAAAGATAGAAACGACCAGAAAATAAGTGAACAGCCATTGTTGTGATAACAGGATACATGTGGTCTACAACACAAGTATGATGCGTTATTCCTTAATCTTGGTCTTCTTCATTCGTCTGCTTCCATCAGGGGTCGCTGCAGCGGAAACCCAATTTCATTTGGTACAGTGTTATGCCAGATGCCCTTCCTAACACAGCCTTCCCATTTAATCTGGGCTTGGACCTGGCGAATATGAGTGCACTGACTAGTGAAACCCCAGTGGCAGGGTTTTGGTGCACTGGCTGGGAATACAGGCCAACCATAGTGCAGGCGAGAGTGCTACCACTGAACCACCGAATCTCCATCATCGTTACAAAATTGGTGCCAGTTTGCTGTGGTATTACTTTAGTTAAACAAAACACATCGCAGTAAGCTGTTCTCAGAATTTCATTGAGTAGTTATTAAAATCACATTTAATTTTGATTGCAGCACACAATGTGGTGTCCGGTTCATGGGTGAAAATGATTCCTCATGCTCCCAGAAGCACTCTTTCGCAATCCTCCTGGAATCCTGGAATATGCCTGCTTCATCAGGGAAGAAAAACTCCATAGATGTGATAACCTGCTCATTCAGTACGTTCAGGGCAGAAGCTGACTTCATTTTATTGCCGCATAACGTAGCTGAGCCTAGACCGGACCAACTAAGGCAACCTCGGATCATAAAACTGCCTCTAGTGGCCACTATGCATGATGGATGTATTGTTTCATGTGCTTCCCATACTTACCCTGATTCACCGATCGCTCTTGTATAGGGTCAATCTGGACTCCACAGAACATGAGTTTTTTTTTTTTTTTTTTTTTCAATCGTTCCCCAGTCCCAATCCTCATCACATTGTGTGCGTATGGAAACGCTCTTACTTTCTCTATTAAACATAACTCTGGTTCTTACTTTTATTTCTTACCATGCAACTTCAAGTCTATTCCAGATTTTTTTCCAACCACATTTCTTCCACAAAGTTGACGGTTCGATACTATCCTTCTAGGCTTTAATAATGTGTTGATGGATTCTTAAACCAGTTACAGCTATTTTAAATCTCCTTACTTGTTTTCTTTGCTTCATAAAGGCCAATACTTCAACCCTTCTGAAAGGCAAACTTTTGTGAAAGGGGGCCAGACAGTGTATAATCTTACTATTCGTAAGAGTATTGTAAGTCAACCATAGTGATATTAGCCAATCATAATCACCTGCGAGTTAATGTATGGTGATGAGGGCATTGTGTTGTGCTGCCCTGAAAACACAAATCTGTATGTACGCTGTGTTTGTTGCCTTGAAATGCTACTGCTGCGTCTGAAATCGCCACATATGTGAAATCACTGATCATGATAACATATCATTAATTAGTTTGATTTGTTAATTAATTAGACCATTCAGCAAAGACTTCAAAATAGCCAAGCGCTCTTATTAATTAAAGCTTGCTATATGTAGAATGAGCAAATGTAAGCTAGTACGCTGACTGTTATTCAACTGTAAGAACAGACTTTGGTCAGCTGGGAGGGCGACACACTGGTGTGCACACAAAAGGGTGAAAAGGCCAACCGTGGATGGAAGCACTGGATAGAGGGAGATAAACTGCACTTGGTAGGCTTTGAGTATCTTACAATGCATGACATAAAACGTGTGTACTTTAACTTGTTCTCATCTCATGTGTTGCTTTTCTGTTTTGTTTTTTTTTCTCCCTTTCAGAAGCTGTATTGTGAAGATGTTGTCTGTCATCAGGTTTTCAGCAGAAAGCAATAGTGCCTATATTATGATCAAAAAAATCCTCTGTTTTACCAATAATAATAATAATAAAGATAAAGATATGTGTGCAATAAGGATTAATGGCAATCATTTCTATTTCATTGGGATTTGGTACATTAATTAATGAGATACCACATGCTGTTAAACTCTCAAATCTGATTAAGGAGATTTCATGCTTCATGTGGATTCATTTTCAATGACAGCAGTTGCAAATTAAATTTAGAGCTGAGGTTATGGGTTTTCATCAACAACAAAAAATATATAATGTTACAAACAGCTATTTTTTTTTTTTTTTCATGGATGTTCAACAACACCAAATGAAACAAAACTCTCAGGTTGGTTAAAATGATGAATGCACTAAACTAAAGAATGAAATGTCAACTTTTCAGTGTAATAACACTTAAATACCAACACTGTGAGTGAACATTGGAACATCACTCTCGCGCTCACTCACAAATCACCTGTACAGCTTTGTCCTGTGTTCAGGGTGGACTGTAGTCTATCCCAGGAGACTTAGGGCACAATACCAACACTCGTGGATGAACAGCGGTTTGGTTTGAACTCGGCAGCTCAGCTTGAGCTACAGCTGATGAGCTGTCATCCAGGATGAGATGTCTGCCCGGTATGGTGAGATCCGGGTGGAAACCTGAGTGTCTGAGGGAGGAAAGGAGAGAATAAGTTGCTTGTCATCTGTATAGCAGCGGTTTGCAAAGCCATGTGATTATATGAGCTTACCAAGAGACTGTGTATAGAGGGAGAACAGAATAGGCCCAAGTACTGAACCCTGTGGGACACCAGTAGAGAGTCAAGGTGGGGCAGATGTGGATCCCCTCCAATGGCTCACAATTTTATATTTGGCAAAGTATTTAACCAATCACAGGTGAGACTGAATTCTTGTAACACAGAAGGAGGGGTGAATTGGAAAAAAACAAGAAGTCTAACACTAATACTATATATATAGTAGTAAGCATTTCATGTGGTTCAATTCAATTCAATTTTATTTGTATAGCACGCTTAACAATTGTCATTGTCACAAACCATCTTTACACATTCAAAATAATTATTTAAGTTTGTATGAAATGTGAATGTGTATGAATCAAAATCGTCAGATAGTCCCTGATGCGCAAGCCGAGGGCGACAGTGGCAAGGGAAAAAATGGCAGTAGGAAGATGGCAGTAGGAAGAAACTGGACTCAACAGGGAACCCATCCTCATCTGGGTGAAACAGAAAGCAGGAATTGATCTGCATTCATACTGTGTGTTAGGTGGCAGGCAGTTCAGTTTAACAGTTGATGTTAATATGGAGTCCAGTATAGTTGACGCTTACTGAAACTAGATAAACAGAGACTTTCTAAAGCTAACATTTTTGTTTGTTTGTTTGTTTACTTGTAGACCTTATTCTCCTTTTAAACTCTTCTTTTTTAAATGATTGCCAAAATGTGTTAGGTACCTTCCTGCCACCTAGAGGACCGAATCGTGAATCAGTACTGTAGTTACTGTAAGTTGCAGTTGACTCACTTTTATGCTGTTTTGTAATGATGTCACTATGACACAGAAAATCCTAAGCTTGTACGAGGGCATGTCAGCGTGTGTCGGTCCCCGAGAGTCACGTGACCAACAACGACTCATGTGACTGAATCATTATATTGGAGATTTTTATTTTTTAAATCATAAATCAAGATTCGGGGAAGCTTTTTTTTTTTTTTTTTTCCCATTTCACAATGGAATTTACGTTTATTTCGTTTATAATATACAAAGAAGGAAAATTCACACAAAATCTTTTGGTTTATAGGAATGACCTCAATTTATCTCATAGAATCTGGTGTTATTGTATCTCTTATTTTTCATCTATCTTTATTTTCTTTCCCTCCTCTATTATTTTTTTTATTGTGCGTTTTAATCCTTGATTTATTTATCGAATGCTTAACACTGATTGGCGGATTTAAACAGTATGTTCAAATATTCCAAACAGCGGCTTGTTAGTTGTATTTATGTTTGTGTTTAGAATTTACAAAAAGAAAGAAAGAAAGAAAATGAATATTTTTTCTTCACATTAATTCACGTTAATTTTCAAAAGATCCAGATGGTGACTATGTGCATAAACGTTTCCTTGAACTGTGGATTTTCAAACAACACACACAACTGTCAATGATGTATGCAACATTACTTGGAGTACTTGGAGCTGAACGCCTGTATTTCTTGAGATGCCTGCGAGATTACGAATGTCGTTGCTACACAGGATTTGGCCACTAGATGGCAGTACAATGAGCCCTTGAATGAAGCTTCATGGAATAAACCTTTTGTTGTCTGGGAAGCCTCGAAGCCTAAATGGGTGTAATCATCACTACAGTTTTGGTTTGCCGAGGTTCCGGCACACTATTTAAAATTAGAAAAACACAAGACAGGAAAATGTGAATATTGTGGACAGGAGAAAGCCGTAGAACGTGTCATAATATATCGTACAGACAAGAGCTGAAACGAGATCTGAAGGAGATAAAAACCCAATTTAACCTACAGGAACTAATACAAAAGAATGCACTGAGATAAAAGATACAATACCGTAAGAGAACCAAACTAATTGACAAAATCTAATGGAAAACGTGTATAATAGTGTTACTTAAGTATTATGATTTCCCCACATATTTTCATCTTCTTAAACTCACTATTAGTGTAGATCAGGGGTGGCGAACACACGGCTCCCGGCCAAAATGAATGCGGCTCTTTGTGTGTTTTTGTGTGAGTGTTTGTCTGTTTTGGCAGGTCACTGCGTGGTGTGCCTCTCTGACTCTCACAGTTTAAAAATGTGGCTCTTTGTGTCTAACTTGTTCGCCACCCCTGGTGTAGATAGAATCCTGATCTATACTCCACTCCAGTAGGTGGCGGTAACGCACCTTAATGTTGTTCGCCAGCCGCCAAAAGCGTGGTTTTTGTGTACTGTGCGGTGGACAGTAAAGGTCTTTAGTGGCCTTTATTCCCCCTTTGCTTATTTTCGGATTGGGTATCGGCGATATTAAAATGCATTTGGGAATTCTAAAAACTACTAGAGAAAATGTCATTGGACCAACTTGATTTGTAACTGATAACTTCAAAGCATTCGCGCTTAAGTTATCAATCAGCTACTAAAGCTTTCTTCATCAAGTTTAATATATAATAAATATTAATAAAAATGTATTAAAAATATCAATATAAAAAATAATAATAAAGGTAAACTTGAACATTTATGAGAAGTATACTTAGCTTGTTTGCACGCGTGATGGTGAGGCTTCTCCAGCCGGAAGTTTCACCAAAATGTTAATTTCAATAAGCTTCACTTAAGCGCTCGTTGTCATTCACTGCCATCTAGTGGACACATTTTGTGTAGCAACTAGATTGTATCATCGCATGCAGCTGCAAGTACTATAATATTGCATTCACATTGACAGGCGTGTGTGTTTTGCTTGAACATCCACTGTTCACGGAATCGTTAATGCACATAATCGCCGTTTCTGAATCTTTGAAAATTAACTGAAGATCTGGAATAGAAAGGAAATGTGAAGAACAAAAAGAGAAGCTCTTTCTATTTTATTATAACAAGAACATGAATACAAGCCACTGTTTGGACTATGTAAACATAGTATATAACACATAAAAGAATGATGACAAGAAAATAAAAATAGATGAAAAAACTAGACAGAATAACACTAGAGTTTATCAAATAAATTGAGGTAATTAACATAAACCAAAATATTTTGTGTGCATTTCCTTCTTCATATATTATATGAGAAGTAAATGTAAAGTTCATTTTGAAATGCAAAAGCAGTTTCATTGAATATTGATTTATAAATGAATGAAGCAAAATATCGAATATAACGGTTCAGTCACGTGATTTCGGTAACCGCGAGGCTTTTGCTGTTGCATTGGCAACAGTGTTTAATACGCCATTATACTAAGTTAAAAAAATTATATCGTGTCTTATGTTAATGAGTAATTGTGATGTAATGTTTTTGATTGTGTTTGGTTTTTGCATATTAGGTTCTCTTTTTTTTTCTCAGTGCTCGTTTCCATGCGGAGATGCCCTGGCCTGCGATACCGAGCTTTGACCGACAGGGGGAGGTGTTTTAAAAGACTGGATAAAAGACTTCAAGAAGTTTTGCTGATTAATTTGTTCCTGTTGTCTCTTGTTAAAGTTGGAGTCATCCAGGTTGTTTTTCTATTTTGTGGGTATTCAATTGATAAGCCGTTGATGAGGTTTATTTCAGAATAGATAATCTGTTTGTATAGAATAAAGATTGTTGAAGAAAAAGTTTGTATTTTATTACAGAAATCATGTTTCTGTCTTTTAATCGAGTCAAAGTAGTTGGGTCCTTCATCTTCATTTTATTGTAACCACATTGGGTTAATTATTATTTTTCTTTAAAAAAAAATTTTAAAAATAAAACTTATTCTAATGTCCTGGGTGGCAAATGGCTTCCCTGTCATTCTTATATATTAAAAGTTCATATTTGTGCAAAGGTGGTGAATTCAAATTTTCATCTACATGTAATACATTTATTTAAATGATCCTTAAATGTGTGCATGCGTATATGAAAATCACCTTAATAAATCTATATTCACATTTTATAATATAAACAATGAACGTTTTAAAATAGATTTCTCAATATATTAAAACTCAATATAGTCAATCCTTCTCAGGACATTTCTTGCAGTAATTGTGTTGTACATTGCTTACTTCAAGTATGACTTGTAAGGATCTAAATTCATCTGTCCTCCCTCTACCTTTGCTATAAAGACTTTTATTTTTTATTGTATTTTTTTTTCGCACACTTGCGCCCCCGTGTGGTTCTCTGTGACGCGTGACTGTGACGTGAGATTCTAAACACATAT